>JANAVB010027196.1:5450552-5456021 GCA_029216955.1 Iris pallida
TATTTGAGCAGACTTGAAGACGCCTTTTTCACTGACCACGGTCGTCCAAAGATAAACAGATCTGGAAATCTGAATACCTTTCAGGGGTTTTGCCCCGAACCCCTGACGGGGGGCGCTGCCCCCTCGACCCCTGTCCGCTGACCGGGCAGCGGAACCCCCGATGCGAGGTCCCAGATAGGTCGTTAGGCGGTTCAGAGAAATCTTCTTGTATAACGCCATCTTTGGCCCATCAATAATTCTCCATTGCATATGTCCTGGTTTGATCATGTATGATCATGCTTACAGCATGTCTACAAATACATGTTAGGCAAACAAAACAATATAACTGATATAGAATATTAGGACAATGCTAAGTTTAAGTAGCAACATGATAGTGATTACATGAATATTAGTGATATTATTATGTTAAACTCAATTGATTAGCCATATTCAAAAACATGATATAATTATTGGGCTAACAATTGCATGATTAAACTGTTAGATAGGCATGTTTTTATGTATCTTGCTATGTCCCCTGAGGACCTGATGATCTCTTCAGGTAGCTGATTGCATGGAGTTAGTTAGCGGCTCATGATGGTAGTGATTACACCTGCAGGGATACATGTATTTGCTTATGATATTTCTTTGTTATCCTCTCGTGCTTTATATTCCATACCATGATATATTCTGCTTATTTTATAGACTCATATCATTCTTGGAGTCTAATCGGACAATATGCTAATAGGCTGCAGACCATGACCCATAATTGTTCATTCATGTTTCATATTTTATTGTGGATTGAGATATGGATGACATTGCCATGATTTGGCAGTATACCATAGCCTTGACAGCGTTTACGTATTCGAGTCGGGCTGGAGTCCGCTCGATACGTAGCTGGCTTGCTCACGAGCTCGCGTCCGAAAAGCGGGTGCGGGTCGTGACAACGATGCAACATATCTTTTAAGATTTGGTTTACCCTTTCCATCTGACCGTCTGTCTGAAGGTGGTATGTAGTACTAAAATTCAGTTTAGCCCCCATCGTTGCTTGCAAACTCGTTTAGAAACACGATAGAAATTGCTTGTATCTATCCGAAACTATTGTAGCCGGTACCCCATGCAGCCGAACAATCTCGTCAATATAGATTTGTGTTAACCAATCGATGCTCCATGTTATTTTGATTGCGATAAAGTGAGCCGATTTGGTCAATCTATTGTTTGCAAAAACAAAAGTTTTTCGAGAAAACTAAGTTACAAACTAAGAAAAAGAGTACAAGAGTACAATTCTGGGGAAGTACAATTGTACGAATCTGATCAGAAGATGGTCACTTTATCTCTTGGACAATGCGACGTCGAAGAAGAGAAGCTCTGAAACGTGCTGTAACAACTTGGTCAGGAGATTATGATCATTAGTGATTCTTGTGAAGTGCTTTTGAACTCTATTTGTAGAGTTTTGAGATAACTGTCAGACAGTTACACTGATTGGCGTGCCATCACCTATTTGTGCGAACGGTTGGCTTAACTGCATGAGACACATGGCATTATGTAAGAAAAGTACGCTTGGTCATGGGCAGGGTTACGTGCACGTTCTTTAAGATTAGTGGCATGCGCGCCACATCATCTAACTATTATTGGATGATAGCTGATTGATTGGCACCAATTTGATGAGTGGCACGAATTGTTGATTGGCATCGTCTACTTAAAACATTGAATCTGTGGGGATTAATTACCTCGTGCCAAATTGTGAATGGTGTTGGGTAACTGACAAACATCATTTATGATGGGTCTGACACAATCTTCTCGAGTGCCATGCGCTCGGGATTCGAAAGGATTTTCTCGACTGACGTGCTGTTAATCATTATGACAGATGCCTCAGCTTCTCGAGGAAGCTTGCCATATGGCAGCATGCATGATTTGATTGTGGCACAAATTAATGTCGGGGTGCCATTGAGCACTGGGCGCCATCTGATGATTTATTCTCAGTTCCATCTGTGAATGTCGTGATGTAGTCTCTTGATCTTTTTTAATCTTTTTCAAGACCCCCTTTAAAGTTTTCAAATTTCAAAATTTTTGAAATTTGAAATACTTTGAATAAGAAGCGACCTCGCGCATTTGGCATGCCACAGAATCTTAACCGACCACGGATTTCACGCACAATTTGCGCAGCTATTGCCTAAGTTTTGGCTATAAATATCATTGAAGAGAGATAAAAAAGCTTTTTACTCAAAAACTTCTCCCTCAAGCTCTTCATCTTCTTCTTTTCGACTTTCTAAGTTCTTCGATCATTGACAATGGCACCAAAATCTGCCAAAGACAAAGGCAAAGGAGTCGCTGGAGCTCTATCACACACGTCGTCGTTGAGGGCGCCATAGTACCCTACCGTCGGTGAGAGCCGAGGAAGCAAACCCCGCTCTCGAAGGTGATTGCTTTGTTGGGGAAGATGAACAGTGTACTTAGCGCTATCTGATGGCAGCGCCAACTAAAAGCTAGCGTCAACCACATCTTTCAGAGTGCTGGTTGGCGCTGCATAATTTTCTAAATAAAGCCACCTCTTTCAGAGTGTTGGCTAAAACATATCGCGCACCCTTTGTTTATACAAAGTGCGATGCGTGCAAAATCTTGTATGTGCAAAAATAATAACTGTCAGAACACATGCGTAAAATTTGAAAATTTTCCTGCTGTACGTGTAATTTTGGAGAAATGTCATACTTTATGCGCAAAGAACAAGAAGACTGTCATAGTGTATGCACTAACTAGAAGACTGTCATATTGCATGCGCCATTCAGGGAATTGTCATACTATATGCGCCATTTAGAGACTGTTACACTGTATGCATAAGTTAGAGAATTGCCATACTATATGCGCCATTTAGAGACTGTCATATTGCGCAGAGTTAAAATCACTTCGATAATATTCTTTAATGATTTTAACTTTTGTTCCTTATCTTGTAGTTGATCTCAGGGAAGACCCTAATGCGGAGATATTGGCTTCTGTTTTCCGAGTATCAGAATACTAAAAAGATTTATCTCATGTCTCCTTCCCGCAATATGACCTTCCTATTACCAGGAGAGCTCTGCTAGAGTCCCAGGATGAAAAGACTCTACTATGTCTGATGAATGGTGAACCCTTATTAAGTATAGATCAGGTTCCTCATAAGAAACTAGCCTTCTTGTTTGGAGAAGCCATTGAAAAGCCTCACAGCCTAAATCGAAACAAGAAAGACGAGTTTATCAGAGGGTGAATAGATTAGTATATCTCACAGACATGATGAGGCATTTATCTTTATCCCGATACGCCTATGCTAGCCGCCCTCGAAAATATCATGGGATCTAACTCCATTCCAACAAGCTAGGGTTGCAAAGATATGCCACAAATTAGGGCCCTAAAAGAGAGACATATTCTTCAGTTCATCATAGAAATATAGCACATATTTGAGAGGCTTGAAACTAAGTTGTGTGCCGGCCGTCTTTGATGATTCCGGTCAGAATACCCTTCTTTGCGAACACCTTTGTTGTGGCAGGAGGAGCATATCCTGCTCCGAATATGCAGCTGACGGGTATGATGAATTCGGACATCAAACGCTGGAACCGACTTTCAGTCTGGGCTTTGAACAACTTTAAAGACAAGCTACTTGAATTGAAACTTTATGAACCCGTCTTAGCCACTTCTTATGACATCCGTACTAATTCCAATATATTTTTAGCCTTGGTAGAGAGGTATAACAATAGGACAGGTACCTTTGTGACTCCTCATAGAGAGATAGGCTTTGCGCTTCATAGATACAATATATTTTGCATCTACCAATGGGTGACATCCCTATAAAGAATATGTGCCAACTGAAGAAGAATTAGAGACTCTGGCCAAGGAACCCACAAATGATGGCAGTCTTTGAAGAGTTTTATGTTATTTCATGATTTGCACTCTTTTGTATAAGAGCAAGGCGATTGGGACATGTTATCTGTCCAAGTGGTTAGTGTATCTATTCTTGGGCCATGTCCCGGAGAGTAAGTGCAAGAACACTTAGACTGCGAGCCCCACTTCTTGAACCACTTAGCAGTAATACTATCGAGAAACTGATAGAAGAGTCTAGGCATGTTGACCAAGAGATGATGGAAGATGGCGTGATTCTGCCGCTGGTACTCCTATCAAGACTTATATAAGATAGGGTGGTATATCTTGTCTCGAAAAGCTACTTTCAGGCTTCCTCTCTCTTTGGCTACGACGGTTCGTGGTTCCCGGAGCCAGTGCCGTCGATCGAATCCATCGAGGCGTACTATTTGCCGCTGTTCGTTTATTTTGGGTACAAAATTTCTTCTTTCTGTGATGACTTGCCGGTTGAATGCAGATCTTCATTATTTACAAATACCATGATGGAAAAGCCCGGCACTCGAGACGAGTTTCCTCGTACTGAGATGCCATATACTTATTTATTTGGCTGGTTACTACTATATCATCCCACTTTGATGGATCCAGCTCTGGGTGCTACATGAAGAGATTTTATCAGCCGTTATACCATGTCTCAATGGAAAGTGAATTCCCTTTTTGATTGTAGAAAGGCATTGAACATGGGCACTGAGTAGAGATTTTTTATAGCATTGCCCCTCCTCCCGGCTATGAGAATTTTCTACCTCTCCTTATGGACTTAGAGCCTATGGCTACTCGTCCCACCTCCAGCAGCTTCTATGTGGTTGAAAATGATCAGACCTTCTGACCTAGTGTATCGGTTTGAGGGTGAGTGTTTTCTGGAACCATATCTGTCTAGCCAATTTGCTCGCCAATTCGGCTACGACCAGATGCATGTTGGAAATACAACCACCTGTCTGAGAGCTTCCAGATATTTGATCGACGATGCTAGAGGATGGAGGTATTATAATACGGGGCACTAAAGCTATGTTTACCATGCCTTATGCTACCTTTGAAGCGGGCCCGCGTATGTTGCATACCTACACAATTTTTATACCTCAGCTAATACTTTTTTCGAGGGTTTCTCGTTGTCCGATAGCTTTGTTAGCGTCAGAAGGTCACGAGCAGGGACCAAAACTACTTTGAAATTTTCAAAGGCTGAAGAGAATGTTCCTGCTAACGAGCCTCTAGAAGCTACACTTGTCGGTTTCCCTGATGAAATGCATGGTGCACGACATATCACCCTCAAGAAGCGAAAAGAGAAATCTTCCGTAAAGGGGCTAGCAAGAAATAGAAAACTGGGGACTCATCTACCCAATCTGCCCTAGATGGGCCTCATTCTCCCACCAAAGTTCAGAAAAAGAAAGAAGCAATCGTTGTTGAAAATCCTGTGGCGAGGACGAGACTTCAAACACGACGAAACAGACTTTCCTCTGGAGGAACATCTTCCTTCAAGGGAACTACCCATCTCCTACCAGAAGGGAATTGAAAAAACCAGTAGGGAGCCGATTGTGCAGGATGAACCTTCCAGAATTGAGGGATCACCTCTACTGCCGCTTAAGCGCAAAGCGAGGAGGAAATTATTGGCAA
>JANAVB010027196.1:5456034-5591034 GCA_029216955.1 Iris pallida
GTTGCCGCTCAGTAAGGAGGACTCGCAAGTGATCAGTAGATGACAGAGCTCGAAGGTGGTCACAAAGCAAGAAAAGATGGGCTCGCCCACTCACAATGGATGGCCCTTTCTTGCCCACTCAGTATAAGGACGAGAATCACCAGTGTGATCGAGAAAATGAGTGGTGGTTCAGGAAAGAGCCGCTCAGGAAAGATGAAAGGCATGGCACTCAGGAAAGAGTCTCTGGCTTTGCCTTCGCTTGAGAAAAAGGATTTAAGATTAGGGAGATGAGGATGCTTACAACCGTTCTCTCTCAGGGATTAAAAATAGGATTTTATATATGGCGGAGTGGCACATGGTTACATGGAACATAGAATGCTCCAGAACGCAGAAGGAAAGTACATTGGGGATAGGTTTCTTCGGAACATAATATGTTTAACCAGAACGTTGTTCCAGAATATTTTTAAGGAACAAATACATTATATATATATATATATATATATATATATATGAAGTTAATCAAGTACGATAATATAATAGCATCATGAAAAATTCAAAACTAAAGCAAAATACGTAAGTTTCAAGATATGCCTAGCAATAATGGCTTTTCAAAAAGAGTCAAATCTTAGGCTCTAAAAAGTAAACGAGAAATAGCACTTCCCCTTAAAACTTGGCTAAACCGCAAGTACATGATGTATTTCTTTGTCGGGATGTATGATTTCACATTCCAGTTCATCAGTGTTCCATGTCCCAAAACTTCCACGTCCGAAACGCGTGCTCCCGGATCGCGGAACTCGTGTCCTGGATCTGTATTTCCGAATCACAGAACGCTACCTAAATGATGAATTCAGGCAACTACGAGTAGGCAGAACAGGGCTTCAGCGGGCTGGGCTGGGCTGGCTACTAGTACTATCCATACTCATCCAGAAATAAATCATGCTTAGAAATTGAGTTGGATCCTACAGTTTCAAGATCAAGTCAGGACACGGTCAGGCAATTTTTTCAGGGTGGACCTAGGTTTCTAAAGAACTTTAACTAGTTTACTTGAATAATGTGTTCGGCTTCTGCTACATACATCCAAATACGTGCATTTTGCTAATGTACTGTTATGAAAGATGAACCTCTGAAGCATTCTAGAGAAGGCTAGAATATTGGATTTGGGTTATTTAACCATAACTAGGCTCAATGTAGGTAAAAAAAAACCAAAATCTTGTATATGCAATATGCATAACCAAACATCCCTAATATGAGGGCACGACCAAGAAGCAAAAAATCATGTTTGTAACCAATAAAAAAAATGCATATTCATCTGAAGCTTCCATCATAGTAAAGCAAAAAGTAAAGGCAGTTATATATGCTCCAAACATAGTTTACATCTTACCTGTGTAGAACCTTTGAAAACTGCTTCAAATATAACTCCGGTGTAATAGTCAAGGCCTCTAGCAAGACTCAGATCAAATACCACTTTGTCTAGACACTTTGACTTTTCAAGAGCTTTGAACAAAATCTCCAATTCATTCAATGCAAGAACAGACCCACTGTTCTTCAAAAATTGGCTGTGTGTGCTCTTCAGATCTGTCAAGAGTTCAAGTGGTCGACCTCTTTGCTTAACAAAACTGCCAATCTTCTCTGCTGTTTCAATAGATAGCCCTTTCTCGTCCACCTATAAGAAATTTTCATTAGGCAAACGAGAAATATTTAACTCGTATAATTCAGTAGTTCGAGGAGTTCCTTCGAAGAAAGCAAACAGATTATTAGTTCTCACTAAGCTTCTAAGCTTAAATAACATTCTGTTTAAACTTGCACCTCAGAACACTCTGGTAGCCAAAAAATAGTACATTTTTGAGGGAACAAAGATATAGTTTATCTAAATAGATATTTTTTGTACAAGGTATAAAATTCATTAATGAAGTTATAAGAGGAAAGAGAAATTATCTTCCGTTGAGAATGACTGATTTTCCCTGTGTGCAATAGTTTGTGGACATGTGTACACCTACAGGCGGGCAGGCAGGTGGCCAAAGGGAGAGCTTAATGATGGCTGCAGTGACCCTCAAGTCATGTGAGGGCTTGAGCAATATATGGTCCCATGACATGATAAAGATAGCTTTCACTCTTTATGGAGATAATAATCAAGAAAAGAGAAAGAAAGAAAATACAAAAATTTCCTATCCTTATTTTGATAAAAAGAGGTCAATATTGAATGCATCTTTTTCCTGTTTATTTTGGGGAATACCATTCATGTTCACTCTTTAGCTTAATATGCCATAAAATGAGTGCAAATCGCTGTATGACCACATCATCTTAAGAGGGTGACATTTGATTGCAAAAGTTCAAATTATTGGTCAGTCCCATATGTAGCACGAAAACAGATAAGAACAGGATGTGGATACAGGAAGAAGACATTTTTCGAGCATGTAGAATGTAGTAACCCATCGTTGAGCGAATACGGACATGAACACAGGTACAGACACAATATGGATACAAACAGAATTTCCCACATCCATGCAACACTGCAAGGCTCTCTTTTTCATATGACAGCCATGACTAGAAATTTGGCAAATAGCAGAGGATTGACATCAAATTTGACAAGTGGCCATGAAACATTGTCATTTATCATGTGGAACTTGGGAGAAAGCTTGGATGATGACGAGGGTTTCTCAAATTCAACCATATAATTCATCATGTATGAACCACCAACTCTATAATTTATCATGTACATTTGCTTATGCAAGACAGTATGCTACTCACATTGATTGCCTAAGAATCAAGTGAATATTTAAATCTTTATGGAATTTTCATAATTTCTTTATTCTAATATCTTGAGCAACCAAGATTCATTTCTCCAACTTTTTGAAATTTCTTCATCTAGTTCCATCAGAAACTACATGACCCTTTTATGTGGCAGTGTTCTAAATAGCGGTTGAGGCGGCCGCCTAAGCGGTAGGCAATCTCTGTTTGTACCGCCTTTGCGGTAGGCGGTGGAGTAGGCGGCCAACGGAGGTTTGGCGGCATAGACGGAGGTGAGGCGAGGTAGGCGGGCGCCTAGACGGAACAATACCTAACAAGATGTTTTGGCCAAAAGGTTTTGCAAGTATTATGGACCTATAGTTTACTTTTACAAACTAAAAGGTCATAAATCTTCGTTCTACAACTTAGTTATGCATGGAACACCCTTAAAATATACATATTATGCAAAAAAAGATGTGATAAATAGTAAAAAAAATGTCCAAAAATATCAACCGCCTAGGAGGCGCCTAGGCGGTAGGCGGACACCCTACCGCAGTTTAGAACCTTGTTATGTGGACATTGAATAATATGTTAACTACAATCATTCTTTTCATGTCGTTGAATTTGTATATTACTACTTAGCAAAGAATAGGCGAAAAATCAAAATTGTGACCAATTGCATCCATAAGACGAATAGATTAAAAGGTTCAAGATGGAAGTGACAATAAGTGAAAATTTAACATAGTTGAAGAAGAATTAGTGTGCAATCACAGACCTCGACTTGCAGAAAAATCCATAGACAAATAAAATTACAAGCTAACCAGGAACATAAACTCAGATCTAACCAGTAATACATGACATGATCTCTGTCAATTGTTATAGTGTCTGAATGGCTGATATGTACTCTGTTATCAGGCATTCAAACACTGTAACAGTCGGTAGAGCTAAATCATTTATTACTCGGTTTTAACCAGGTTTATCTTTCTTGGTTAAATCTGAGTTTGTTTGTTCCTGTTGGATAGTAATTTTAATTCTCTCTAGATTTTTCTGCAGGACTAAGTGCACTCTTGTTCTTCCTCAACTATATTGAGTTTTCACTTAGTGTCACTTCCATCTTTCTACTCGTCTTATGTATGCAATTGGTCAAGTCTCGAACTTCTCTCATTCTTTGCTAACCAGTAATGATACAAATTCAACAGCATGAAAGAATGATTGTAGTTCAACGTCCACAAAGAGGGTCGTGTAGTTTAAGGCTGGAAATAGATAAAGGAATTTCAATATATTAGAATTCAATTAATATTCCATATATTCACTTGATTCTTAGGCAGTCAATGTGAGATACAATATTGTCTTGCATAATGCATGAATAAATGTACATGATAAATTAGAGTTTATGGTTCATACATGATAACTTATAGAGTTGAATTTTAAAAAATCACCATCATCCAAGCTTTTTCCTGAGTTCCACGTCCCAAATGACTGAAGTGTTTTGTGGTCATTTGTCAAATTTGATGTCAACCCTCTGCTACTTGCCAAATTTCTAGCCATGGTTGTTGTAAGAAAAGGAGGGGGCTTACAATGTTGCATGACAAAAGATTTTAGGGCGTAATCAAGATTTGTAATGTTATCAACACCCCCCCCCCCCCCCCCCCCCCCCCCCCCTTTTTCTTTCTTCCTTGTTCACCGTACAATCCCACTCGTATGGAGGATTTACTTGAAGTGTTTTGCACATAAGGTAGTTTTTACTTCATGCTTTTTGTGTTCTCTAGAGCATAGACCCAGTCCTAGGACACTATAGAGTATACCTAAGATGTAGCTGACAGCTGCCAATTTACATGCAAACTTGAAAACCCAACACAGCAATCCTAAACGTGATTTTGATTTACTGCATGCCTTCTTACAAATTATCTTAATCTATAGGAAGTGGTTGAACAACAGTACACTAAAGCAAATTATGTACCAAAGGGACTTCTAATATCCGCAACATAAACTATCTACCAAACCATGTATATAGATATTCCATGCACAATTGGAATGAGTATCTAAGAACCCAGTTGGCATACTAAACCTTCATCTTCCAGATGGCAACATCATCAATGGACATTACTTATTGAAGCAGGACCATTGATCCATAACTTGGAAACAGGGATCAAATGAAAAGTAGAATAAGCATCTTATCACCACAATGTAATTTAGCCAACAAAGACCAATATATGGTAGTAACTCAACTTTGAGAAGGGCATGACCCAATCAGAATTTCCTCAAACATGTAACATCCAACCATTTAAACTCACCAAGAATCGCCGGCCATCAAACTTAAACCAACCTCTATAACCTCCACAGAAAGAGAATGGCCCACAGTTTAAGACTTGTGGGTATAAGGTGTGTTGGCATAGAAATTAGGCCCTAAACGCACACATAGTTGGTCCACATTACCAAATGTAAATCATTCTAAATCATCCAGAGTCGCATCCATAATCCAGACAACCACTGCCATTTGACAAGCTATCAGAAACACTACATCCCAAACCAGACTTGCTATCTATCAACTATGCAGTATACAACAACAGGAAGTTGGACTTTGGTAGACAAAACTAAAAAAATCTTAATGAACTGGGATTAATCATAGACAAATTTCTAAGGCTCCGGTTAGTTTGTCATATAAAAACCACACCAAAGCTTTTATCCCAATTTTTACCAGTTAGTCTGTTGTAGAGATGAAATGAATTCCAACTCTCAACCTATGGAAGTCAGATTACCTTAGTGCAATCAGGTTTATTCTTCATCTTGTCTTTTTCTTTACTATATCCCTTTTTCCCTTCATTCTGAATCTTTCAGCTTGTAGGTATGAGTTGTGGTGATGAATAGGCCAAGTAATCAGTCAGCTAATCAGATTAATCGGGATGGCAAAATTTCAAGGTGGTGGTGTAACTACAATCAATTGGTCACACATGACCATACAGTCGGTAACCAGCCTTCGACCCAGCACATAAAGAGAATGCTTAGGATAACATGGGCCACATCCCTAGGCTCCAAGAGTATTTCAAGCTATACAACTTTCCAACCTGGGACAACCTACATAACCAAAGGTCTTGTAGCTGGGACAGGGTCTCTCAAGAAAGACTGCCCTTTATCTCAGGGAAAAAAAAGGCAACCTAAAAAAGAACTGAAATATTGGCCAAATGAAGGGATGGAAAGTAACAAAATATTTATCCAAGTTGGATCCTGGTGACAAAAGACCATTTTTTCTTCTCCTGTGACCTACAGGTTTTGACTTTTTTAGCCATGATAAAATCCATGCTTTTGTGTAAGGATTACACTTCACTTTATGCAAGAAAATGCGACATGAAACATATATACACAATACTAGGCAAGGTTCGCAGTATCGGTATCAGAATAGGAATCGGGCAATTCCTATGAGTATAGGTATCGGCGGTTTCGGATTGGCTTATCAGATTTTTTGGTATCGGAAAATAAATAATTATTAATATTTTAGAAAATATTTTATACATATAGGTATAATTTTAAGTATTTTCAGTGTTGTTCTTTGCAGTTTTGAAACTGAATGAAATAGTAGTCACCCTTGCCTATTGGTTTACATGCAATAGATAAGTTTTTTTTCTTTACATGCTTTTACAATCTTATTATGCTTTTACACCCTTGTTGATTGGACTTTTTCATTCAATTTTCTTTGTTGGATTGACCGGAAAAGAGATCCCCAATGTCGGTATCGGTCAGTATCGGATATTGATCGGTATCGGATCGGGACACACCAAACCATATCGGTATCGGCCGTATCGGATCGGTATCATCCGATACTACAAACTATGATACTAGGCAACAAGATTCTAAATACCATGGCGTTCTAGAGATCACAACAAAAAGTTCTCATATTTTAATCGTTAAAAGATTAGAAATAATACATGGCAAACAAGAATTGAAAGAATGATGTGGCAGCTGCATTTCCTCCCCCTATTACGATTACTCATCTTTATTCACACTAATTTACTGGGTGATGCTCTTACCAGTTCTCTTTTTACTTCTTCAAATGATTGCTTATCCAATTTGTCAATGCTTGAACACACTGTTCTGAATTTTTCAGAAGAAACACCACAAATTTCCAACATCCCGTCCAGGAGCTTTCGATGATTCAGCTTTATCTGCAATAATGGAAAATTGATTATAACTATTCAGGTCATGATTCGAAGATTTCGGACCAAAATAGCATCCAAATTTAGCATAGTTGCATAAAAAAGAATGAGAGGTTATTAGGAGTTATTAGAAGCACCTCGTAATCGCCAATTTTAAGTCCGTCCAGGAGTTCAGTCAAAACTTTAATAACCTCAAAATCAGGTTCCATTGTTTCATATTGGCCAGCAACATCAAAGTCGCACTGGTAAAATTCACGATATCTTCCCTTTGATGGGTTATCTCTTCTGTACACCTTAGCTATCTGGTACCTTTTTATTGCATTGATGTTATTCATGGCCACATATCTTGCAAATGGTACAGTCAAATCATAGCGCAGGGAACAAAGCTCACCACCCTGCATATAAATCATAAAAGGTAACTTTTCTACATAAATCAAAAGTAACATTCATACTCTACATAATAATACAAGGCAATATGATATGTAAGACCATTTCTAACATTGAATGAACAATAAATTTCCAGAGGTCATTTGGGAGCAGGGAAAATGAAGGGCTGCAGAGCATTTAACTCATTTAAGTCAGATTAATACTGAAGCAGTGTCAATACTAAAGAATAAAACCAACCTGTAATTAACTTTGTCTTCAACGGAAGAGCAAGTGTCAAATATAAATTGTAAAAGGTAATTTTCTACATAAATTAAAAGTAGCATTCATACTCTACAGAATAATACAAGGTAACATGATAAGTAAGAACATTTCTAACATTGAATGAACAATAAAGTTCCAGAGGAACTCTTCGAGCAGGAAAAAGGAAGGGATGCAGAGTATATAACTCATTTAGGTCAGATTAATAGTGAAAGTGTCCGGACTCAAGAATAAAACCAACCTGCAACTAACTATTTGTCTTCCAACATAAGCGCGAGTGTCAAATAGAAAGATGTTTGCAACGAGGCAAAATGAATGATATAAAGATTCATTCCTGTAGGGTGAGAAATCCAAAGAACTAGGCAGATATATTTACTGTAACCCATCTCCTGATTTTTATAAGTTGAGCTCTATGAGAGCTAATGGTAGGGCATCAAATACTAAGTGGAGCTAACTTGCCTCTCTTCTAGGAAAGCATAAGATCCAATGGAAGGTTCTAATCTTGCAACATTCTACAGAAAAGAATCAGATTTCCTGTACAAACTTGATATTCTCAGTTTGTCAACATCTCTACCAAGAACAACAAGGAGAAGATAATCAAGTACAGACTGATGAAATGTCAATTTTATAATATCGTCCTCTCTTACAATGAGCTGCAACACATGATTAAAAGCTGAAAGGAAAGCTACAGTATAGTCATCCCCGATTCAAGCATTACTTCCATTAAACCAATACAGCTATAGAGCACAAATTTAACATCAGAGGACCTAGAAGAACTGAGAAGAGCCAATGACTGGCTATCGACCTGACAAGATCTCTCCATGAGTAGGGACTTGGAAGAAATTTTTGCTGCATAACTATGGCAAGAGAGGGTCATGTTGTAAAGACAAGGTCAATTTGGTAGTGAGGACATACCTTATTGGGCATGCAGTTCAGTCTCTTGCATTTAGGGAGATTTTGTATCTTCTAACTTCCTGAATTCAATGACATGCACATAACATACACTATGATTACATGAGAGATCACAAAAGATGGGTCCTCCAAAGAGAGCATGTGTTGTCTAGTTCCAAAAAAAACGATCTGAAGGAAGTGATTCTTTGTTGTATAGGAGCTTGAATATTCAAAAGGAGTCCAAAATTCTCCTAAACTCTCAATATATTGCGTAAGACCTATATGTATGATAACAATTTTCACTTTGAGGGTAAATTGGGCCATTTCTAAATCCTAGTCAAGATTGTATATATATATAATACATAATGAGACTTGATTTAGTCAAAGGCAATTTACAATTGATGAAAGTAACTACTGGGCCTTTCCTGTTTATATATATATATATATATATATATATATATTATTATATATAGAGAGAGAGAGAGAGAGACTATAGAGAACCATAAAAGGTATAGAGAACAATACAAGTAATTACTAGGCCTTTCCCACTAACAGGGGGTGACTGAACCATTCTTCATGATCAATGCCAATAAGGACAGGACATGGTGTCGTAGCAAGTTTGTTTTTCAAATCCTTCCTCGTACATATTAAGTCTTCTCCCCATTTCTTACGTTTTTAGCACCAAATTTAGTGTGCTTCCTTAAAAGGGCCTTGCTATCTCTTCACAATACAAATATATACCATTGTGGTTGGTTTCACAACCTTGTCTCTAATAAAAAAAAATTCTTCCTCGGATATCATGACCCACCTTAATTGTCTCATTGAGGCTATCTTTACCTTATTTGGTTGTGCACCTTAATACCATGATGTATACGTCAAAGTTACTAAAACATATAATATCACTTACACAAGACCAAAGGTGGGACAGCCCAGTGGCTGAAACCTAGGGTATGGAGGGAAGTCCTAGGTTCGAGACATAGGAGCAAAAAATGAGTGTCCTTTTAATCTCAAAAACTATCACACTTATATAAGATCATGAATCCTACTTACTGTTTGTTGGCTTAAAATGCAGCTGAGGCGATTGGGACCATGGCTGGTGTAGGTACAACTATGGCAGTTGCATGAATTCGTTTTTCTGCAAATGTCCCTTGGAACTGTAACTGTAGATGCAAAAGGAGGGTCCAGCTGCAGCACAGAAAATCGCTCTAAATTTGTCCATAATTGCTTTCGCAATAAAAGGCTTGCACTTTGTTCCTAAAAATGAGTCATTGTAGTTCTAGAGAATCATTTGTAAGCAGTTATTCAGAATTTGAGATAGTGACTTATGTACGCTTCAACAGGTGGACATTGTCTAGAAACTAGAAAGCTCCATACTTGTTGTGTATCCACTATCCCTCCACATGGTGCAATCTAGCAACCACAAACAATCTTATATTCTGAATAAAGTATGTGTTTTAATCCGTTTGTGGAGGGCACGGCGCAATATGACAACATCATACTAAGGTATATTAGCCGCATCGAATAACCTTATATTCTGAATAGTCAAGTTTGAGGATTTAGTTTCGCTTGTGTCCACGTGACTCTGTTCTACGGGTCATGAAGTCCAAGTATCGACTCCTACGAATTTTAAAGTTTGGTGACTCTAGAGTTCATCGCTAATTCAATTTTGAATACGCGAATATTCGAAGTTTTGGATGAAATTGAATATAAACGTTTCCGGACCGAGAAATGGTTTTCTTCCAAATTTCGGAAAAAATCCGATAATGAGTCTCATTTGTTTCTTGATCTTGAAACAGTTCAAATACAATTTATCACGACCCGGAGCAACCCTCCATGGAATTTGCAAAATATATCCCCCCCCCCCCAATAGACAAACTCATACCGGAATTCACAATAGATAGTATATATCTGAACATTATGAAATAAGGAGAAAATTTGCAAGAATTCTTACCGAAGTAGTTTACCTTGCTATGTCAAGCAAACGCATTGAGTGCAATTGCTCCAAACACGACGCAAGAACAAAAAAATAACAAAGTTGAAAGTTGAAAATATACGAGTATGCAAAAGTGATAATTAGGTCATGTGACCTCTAGTAACTAACATTATATATATATATATATATATATATATATATATATATATACCGGGCAGATTTGTACAGCCGCATCTACGAATATGGCGATCGCGCGCGACTTCCAGGCTAGGGTTCCGAGCGGGCCGCCCCGCGACCGCCGGACCCCTGGCCGGCGGCGTCAAGGCGCGACCAAGAAGGGCGGCCCCCCCCCGGCGCTGGGGGGGGGGGGAGCACGAACGGGGGGTCGCCCCAGGCGGTGGGGGGGGGGGGTCGGGAGAGCAGGGGGGTCGGGTGGACCCCCCCAGGCGGAGGGGGGGGGGCGAATTCTTCGAGAGGGGGGTCGGGCTCCCTCCATGCGGTGACCGGGGGGTCGATCTCACTGCGGGGCGGCACCATAGATCCGAACTTTCAATTCGGATCAGGCTCAGGATCGCTAGGGAGCCAAACGGAGGGAGGCGGGTGGACGACGGTTACGCGTCGTCGCGTGACGAAGGCCGGGATGAAGATGGGTGACGGACAGGGTCAGGGTAGGGATCGCTTCCTGATAGCCGTCTGAGCGGGGCAGGGTCTCGGCCATCTGGCCGAGGTCAGGGGATGTCTGCTGGGAGATCGGTGGGTTGGCTGCCTAAGGCAACTGCGGCGGCAAAGGGGAAGAGCAAAGTAGTGGATCTGGATGTTCAGGGGTCGGGGACTACCCGCCCGGTGATTGCCCCGAGGCCTCTTAGGACGACCCCCCGGCCTGCTGGACGGTCCTGGGCTGAGATATGCAAACCTGTGGGACCTAAAAACCCCACTTCGATGGAGTACGTCCCGCCGATTAAGGCTGGAAAGGGTTTCAGGGCTTCGTTCCCGGCGGAGGAGATCCAGAAGGTGACAGCGTACTGGGAGAATACCCTAGTCCTGTACGTCTTGGGCAATAAGCCTTTCTATGGGCAGATCAGGGACTATGCAGCGCGTGTCTGGCAGCCTAAGGGGAGTATGGAGTTTTTTGCACGCGAGAATGGCTTCTATTATGTGAAGTTCGGACTAGCAGAGGATGTCGCTAGGATCCTCCAAGACGGTCCCTGGACATTCGACGGCCGACTGATCATTCTCAAGGAGTTGACTCCGGAACTGCGATGTAAGAGGGAAGTTCTGAATGTCATTCCAGTTTGGATTCGATTCCCTGAGTTCTCGGTCCGGTTTTGGAGCATACCTCTGTTGATGCGGCTGGCCAGTTTGGTGGGCACCCCGATTAAGGCAGATGAAGCTACTACGTTCTGGACGCGGTTGATGTACGCGAGGATCTTTGTGGAGATTCGGGCAGGGGGAGCTCCCAAAGACGGTGGAATATGTGATTCCTTCTAGAGAGGTGCTTACCCAGAAGGTGGAGTATGAATGGGTTCCACCTACCTGTTCTCGATGTTCCTGCTTCGGACATCTGGCCAGTGCCTGTTCGGAGGTTGGACTTCCGGCGGACCCTATTATCCCCCTAGTGTGGTCACAGAAGCCCCTGTGATATGGATGTCAGAGATGAGAGCGGAGAGGAGGTCTTGGAGGGGGAGGATACTCATCCTGTGAGTGATGGCGGTTTGAGTCTCGTTGTATCTACTCAGCTAGTTTCCATGGGTGGGGCCACGTCCACTGGCCAGGGGCTGAGTAGTATAGTTACTAGAGGTATGGCGGCGTCGGAGATTGAGGCACGAGGGGATGGCGGATCTGAGGGCAGGTTTACTGTAGGAAGAGGCGCTGCGGCATGTTGAGGGATGGCCCCTCAATGGTGGTGGGTCATACTTCGGACAGAGAGGAGGCGGTGTGTGTTGACAATCCTGCCTGGACGTTGGTTCTATCTCAGGTCGCTCCCCAACAGGCGGTTCCGTCTGGGATGGAGGAGGACTCTTTAGCGACGGGTGAGGCACTTCCCCCAGATGCTGATCCGGAAGTTTTCCAGGGGGACCCCACCTCTCATTAATTAATGGTCATTATTGCCTGGAATGTGAGGGGGGGCGTGTTCGCTAGGGAGGTGGAGAGAGATATGTGGGGTGCTCCACAGAGAGAAGTGTGATATTTCTGTTATTTTAGAATCCATGATCAAAGGGGAGAAGACCCTTACTCGGCGGACCCATTCTCATTGGGCCCAGCTGCACAACCTGGCCCTTTGTGACATGGCCAGTATTTGGGTTCGCTGGAACTCGAAGAGTTGGGATGGTGACTTGATCTTGATGTCGGAGCAGTTGATTGCCATCTCCTTCGTGAACAAGGGTGGCTTCCGGTTCTTGTTGGGGGCGGTCTACGGCCACAATGACAGAAGGAGAAGGGAGTCACTATGGAGCGACATCTCTCGTGTTTCCGCTGTTGCTGAGTCGTCGTGTCTCCTCTGCTATGATCGGGGACTACAACGCTCTTATGCATCAGGGGGAGAAGCTGGGTGGTCGTCCGGTTCCAAATTCTATCCTTTATGATTTTCAGAGGTGCCTCCTGCTTGCGGGGCTTCGGGAACTGTCTCGCTCAGGCTTCATCTGGACTTGGCACAACAAAGCAACTCACAACAGGGTTGCTTGTCAGCTTGATCGAGCTCTGAGCAACGGGGAGTGGTTCCGTCACTTCCCAAACTCTTCGGCGGAGGGTCTGGCAGCTGGGACGAGCGATCACTCCCCCATCAGGGTTGGCTTCTCTGCTCGATCTCTTGGGAAGTCCCGTCCGTTCAGGTATAACAACAGTTGGTATCTCTCGGAGGGCTACCTAGAGGCTGTCGCAGAGGGGCTGTCTAGCGGTCAGGAGGGGACGGCTCAATTTCGATTGGTTCGTCGCCTCAAGGCCACGAAGAGAGCTCTCAGGAGTTGGGTGCAAGGGTTGCCCAAAACCACACTAGAAGATAAGGAGACTGAGTTGAGATCTTTGCAGCAGGATTTGCAAGCTGACATGCTTAATGGAGATCTGGCGGCTAGAGAGAAGGAGCTGATTGGAGATGTCAACATTCTGAGATGCAGAGGAAATTAGCTCGGCTCAGCGAGCCAAATGTTCTGGCTGAAGGATGGAGACCGGTGCTCCAAGTTCTTTTATGACGTTATCCGGAATAGACAGAATCGAAATCACATATCCCAGCTTCTTGATGCGGATGGCACTCTGGTGGGGACGCCAGCTGAGATACAGGACGAGGCTGTCAGGTACTATTCTGATTTATATTTCCAGACTGACTACCTGTCCGTGTTCCCAGAGGTTGTTACGAAGCGGTTGGTGACTCCATTTGGAATAGCATCCTACTTGCTCCTGTCACACTGGAGGAGGTGGAATCTATTGTCAAAGTGGCAGACCCCAACAAGGCCCCTGGTCCAGATGGCTTCAGCAGTGGTTTCTTCAAGCGCCATTGGGATATTCTGAAGCTTCAGGTCGTGGAGGGGGTCCAGGAGTTCTTCACTAAGGGAAAGCTTTGAAGGAGCTAAATCACACTTTCCTGACCTTGGTGCCTAAGAAGGAGGGCGCGACAGCATTAGCAGATTTCAGACCTATTGCATGTTGCAATTATCTTTATAAGATAATTACGCACCTTATGTGCCGACGGATGGAGGGAATCATGCAGGACTTGGTTTCTCCAAACCAGGCTGCGTTCATCAAGGGGAGGTCGATTGCAGAGCATAGCCTCCTGGCACATGAGATGGTGAGGGGATTCAGCAGACCTGGTGGGGAGAAAGCTTGTGTTAAACTGGACCTGAGGAAGGCGTATGACATGGTCAATCGGGACTTCCTCTGCCATCTGATGTCTGCTATGGGATTCGCAGATCACTGGTTTGTGTTGATCAGGGAGTTCATCGCGTCCCCTACTTTCTCAGTTCTCATCCAGGGAGTTCCTTATGGGTACTTCCAGAGCAACCGTGGGCTTAGGCAAGGTGACCCATTGTCCCCTTACCTGTTCACACTTGTGATGGAATACTTTACTTTTTGATGGACCTGGCAGTGCACAGTGGACGGCTGGTGCCTCTGTTTCGAAGGATGGACCCTCCAGTTACACACCTCATATATGCTGATGATCTACTGGTCTTCATCCAGCCTTCGACGATTGGGTTGCAAACGCTTGCGGGCATTATGGAAGATTTGAAGTCCTTCTCGGGTCTCCAGCTGAACAGGGATAAGAGTCGGGTCTACTTCAGTTCCCGGTGTTCCCAGAAGGAGGAGCGGGCTGATGTCCTGGGTATCGCGAGGAGTGATCTTCCGGTGCGTTATTTAGAAGTGCCCCTCACAGTCAATTATGCGCGGGATCAGGACTGCCAGGGCCTGATAGAGTATGTCCAGCGGAGAGTAGAAGGCTGGCAAGCCGCCGGTCTGTCCTTTGGCGGTCGCATTGAGCTGATCAGATCTGTGATCTCGACGGTAGCCCATTTTTGCTACAGTCCATCCTCCTCCCGGTGGCCACTATTCGGCGAGTGGAGCGTCTATGTGCTGATTTCCTTTGGAGGGGGACATGCATGCGATCTCGTGGAGCAGCTCTGTCGTCCCAGGAAGGAGGGAGGTGTGGGGCTCAGGCCGTTGCTGGAGATCAGGAAGGCCTCTGCGCTCAGGTTGGCCTGGAGATTCATTAGCGGGGGGTCTCTCTGGGCGGACTGGATGCACAGCAGATACGTGAAGCAGGACAATTTCTGGACGTGTTCTCCTGATAACAAACCATTCTGTCACGTTCAAGACTGTCCTGAGACACAGGGGTGTGCTCAAGTCTGCTATGGAGGGTCATGAAGGATGGGTCGGTACGGACCCCTGGCGGGACCCTTGGATTGATCGGCGTTCATTGCTAGACATCAGGGATCCCCGACTCACACGGAGGACAGGCGAGGTCTGACGTGTAGTCGGATCTTACGAGATGGAGAGTGGAGGCCGGAATCTTATCGGTACACTGAGGAGCTGGGAGGGTTCATTATGTCTACAGTCATTGATCCGGCCTTGCCTGCGGATCGGTGGATTTGGGAGCCGACTGGAGCATCTTCGGGCTCGGGGGAGTTCCAGTTCCGTAGTTGCTACAATCTTATCCGGCACACTTTTCCTCTGAGTTCTGATTACGAGTTCGTCTGGTGTAAGGGTCTGGCCAGGAAGATGCAGTTATGTGTTTACAAGCTTCTTCTGGGTCGCCTCTTGACGAGGGATCGCCTGAGTTCTTTGGAGTGCCAGTGCCGGACCCCGATTGTGTGCTTTGCGGTTTGGAGCCTGAGTCTATTAAACATATCTTTTTCGAGTGCACTCTGGCATGGCAGATATGGTCGGAGCAGAGTCGGATTTTGGGAGTGTGCGCCTCTGGTAAATACATTGGGGACATCATCCCGGTGATACGAGATAGCAGGGGTCGAGGTCAGGACTGGTTCCGTACAGCCAGAGTCCGTCTGGCGGCTTCGGTTTGGCATGTTTGGCGGGAGCGAAACCGCCGGATCTTTGAGGGACTAGTCACACCTCCGATTGGCATTCTCCATAACATTGAATTTGATGTGAACGCTATGGAGAATGGATGAGTGCTGAGTGGGAGTCCCACTCCGATTGTATGTTGTATGATTATGACTTTCTTTTGGAATAAAATTTACCTTTTCCAAATATTATATATATATATATAGTTCTAAGAATTGAAATTACATTAATGAGTAAGGTAAGAGCTGAATTTACGAAAATCGCTCAAAATTGAGTCAAAAAATAAACTTTTCGAGTTTCGAATACCGTCCAAACCCTAAGATACTAAATATTAGTTATTCATATAAGGTTATGCATGTAAAGTCATGAAGTTGAATTAATTAAACAATTTATCTGCTGAATTTTATAAAAAGGATTGAAAATCGATTGTGTCGCCTAATTCTAGACGCCGACGCGATAATTCAATTAAAATTAGCATTATTTGCCGAAAATCCGAATTTTGACCCAAAACGAAATACGTACGTACTTTAAACAATTTTAACTATTGTACTAATTTGTACATACTCAGTAATTTCAAATTTTGATATTGAAACCTATGTTTGGGTCAAATTACGTAATTCTGTATCTCGTTATAGTCAAAGACTAAAATTTAGTTCATGACATGAGCTACGCTCGACACTACGTGATACCGACAACAATACACGATTTTCACACTGTACCACTCGATACTAACTAATTAATCAACCTACAAGCTGGCCGTACAATAAAATGTACTCAAATGGCACCTCGAGACCCGGATTTTGTGTCTTACACGTCTAAATTTTGTTCATTTGGAGGTACCATGTGTATCTGAGGGCCCAAATATTGCTAAATGAACCTAATTACTTACCAAAAACATGTGTATATGCCCAAACTAAATTCTGGACGGCAGTGATGGCTTCCAAATATAGTTTGGTAAAGCTTTGTTTTCTGGTTGTAAACTGACGGTGAGTTAACACAAGTTCTACGGAATTCTAGTTTAATGATGTATATCATACTCCATACGTAAAATAAGGAACATATACCTACATAATCATCATCGTACATGATCATTACCAATTCAAAAACCTAGCATACATTTAGCATTTTTATCAATTTAGTTTGGGCACCCATGATTTTCAAGAAGGATTCAAATTCCATCATATGGGCATGTAAATAATCATCAATTAAAGAGATTTGGTCAATGGAAATGAAATTTAAAGAGAGATTGCCATGAAGGATTTGGGATGAACACCCAATTTCTCCCATTCTTCCTCCTCTTCTCTCTTTCCTTTCCTCCTTTTTCCTTTCCTTTCTTCGCTTCCTCCCTCCCTCCTTCCCTTTCTTTTTTCCCACTTGCTCCCTCTCTTTCTTTGGCTCTCAGGTAGGAAGGTGGCCGGCCCCCACTGGTTGTCTGGCTGCGGCCAACCCCGGCTGATAGTGGTCGGGTGGTTGGGGTGGTGGTGTTGGCTGCCCCTTCCCCTCCTCCTTCTCAACTTCTTGTTTTCTTTGGCTTCTTTCTTCTTCTCTATCAAACTCTCTTTCTTCCTTTCAAGCTTCTTCTTTTTTCTTTTCCTCTCCCCCTCTAACTTGCCATTATAAGTTGGGTTGGGCTCATGACGACTAAGGGGAGTGAATCATGTTAGATTGCTTAGGCTTATAACACGTCCCATTCGGGTGACATGGGTCTAAGGTAGTCAAAGACGCAAGGCATATCGAGAAGCAAATGGCCCATATCGTCCAAGGCGCAAGGCTTGCACCCGAGTGAAACGAGACGCAAAAAAAAATACATAAATAAATAAATTAGTAATGTAAGAAATAAAACCAAATAACATATTAAAAATCAAAAATATATATGTTAAAACATAACCAAGTGAACCAGCAGAGCAACATTAGCTGTCAACAGAACTAACAAAAATTTGTGCGCTTCCTACCACGCTTTTAGTAAGGGCTATCTTTCTACCTCAAAGTTTTTTTTGAAAAAAAAACATAAGACAAGTCTAGCTGGTCTTTCATTGGTTGCATCTTGCTGAAAGGCGCATCTTAGGCGCGCCTAGAGAAAGGCTTCTCATCTAATGAGGTGTGAGATGCAATTGCTACGTCTTGTTGTGAGGTGTGTCCAAGACGCATCTTTGACTACCATGCATGGGCTTATGGTAAAATTAAATGTGGGAGGATGCTAAATACAAAATGACCTAATCAAAATGTTAAAAATAATTAAATCATAATTAGTGGTAGATTAAATGAGGGGGTAGGTAGGGTTTGAATACGGTAGAATTAGGGAAAAGGAATTGGGATTATGGGATATAAAATTAGGGAATGCAAACACAAACTCTACCCTCCTTTAAGAATTTTGAGATATAAAATTATAACTGACACAAATTTTGAGATATAATAAAATATTAATTCTCGAATATGCGGCTATTACTCTAACCTCCTTCAAGAAAATTTTGTCCTCAAATTCAATTAGGAAAGGCGAATGCAAACACAAACGAAAACTAACACAAATCATGCACATATACAAGCAAAATGAAAATCTAAGGCACAAAAATATGGCCAAAGAGATTTATTTTACAATTATACAAAGGGTTGCTCAGAGTCGTTATAATTGTAACCATTTCGAGATCAAGAAATACAAAGGAACATCTGTGAAAAAATCCGAAAGACGACCATTTCTTGATCCGAAAAATATTAAATGCAATTTCACCCAAAACAGGAATAGTTGTGTATTCAAAAATTGAATTAAGCTAGGTTAGCAACATACTCTCGATAATATAGGAATTTATAGGAGACAATACTTGGACGCGTAGGACACGGACACGGACACGCAAGCGAAACTAAATCCTTAGTCTGACTATTCATAATACAAGGTTATTCGTTGCGGCGAATATACCTTACTATGGTGTCCTTCGTGCCTCCGTGCACACTGATCAAAACACATGCTTTCTTTCGAGCAATATACCAATAGGTAGAGTGTGTAGATAAAATTGTTTGTGGTTGCTAGGTTGCACGATGGGGATAAGAGAACATTAGGGTCACACTTGAAGAAATCTCCACAATATAATTATATAACCAAAGTTGATCAGTAGTACATTCTTATTAATGCCTTGCGGAGAAAGGATGTGAGGCTTCACTCACTTTCCTGTGATGGACTTGCTCAAGTTCTACTTAACTGATCTTGTATCCAAGTAAAATTCTTAACTCTATCATGCATCGATTAAGACCTTTAACTCAATCTAGCATTTATTAAGATTAATAATTAATACATCTTTAGTCCATAACCTATGTGGAACCGGCCTAATAACAACCAACTTAAGCTACATATTCGTTGCAATGTATTATGATTCATATAAAAAGACAACCTTATGGCATCAACAATAAGAGAGGTAGCACAAACCTATACGCTAAAAGTCACTTATAGCCTATAGGGTCAAGGTATGAGGAATAAATAAATTATGCTATCAGACAACATATCAAATATATTGTTTGATGAATTTAGTACCATCAACACTAACGGGATTATAAACAAGGTAGTCAAAGGCGCAAGGCGCACTTGAGATGCAAAGGGTCCATATCGTCCAAAGCGCAAGACGCACTTAAGACGTGCGTCCGAGTGAAGCGAGGCACAAAATAATAAATAATATAATAAATAAATAAATTAGTAATATAAGAAATAAAACCAAATAACATATTTAAACCAACATAAATATGTTAACACATAACATAACCAAGCGAACTAGCAAAGCAATAATAACAGTAGTAAATCAACTGAGCTAACAAGAATTTGTATTCTCCCTACCATGTTTTTAGTAAATTTTAGTTTTTCTAGTTCAACTGTAACCAACTTTAATAACTGTGGAAAGGGCTATCTTCCTCCCACTTATATGAGGTAAGGGTTATTTCCATGCCTCTTTTGTTTTGTACATATATAAAAAAAATATAAGGCGTGCCTTTTCTTGATTGTGACATGCTGAAAGGCGCACTTTACACGCGTCCTGAGTGTGCCCGAAGAAAGGGGCCTTGCATACTGAGGGACGAGGCGCAACTATTGCGCCTTTCTGCGAGACGCGCCTTTGACTACCATGATTATAAGAGGCAAATTACAAGAAACAACAAAAGTAACATTATTTCAGAAAAATAAAATTGACTGAGCAATAAATAAATTATGACATTAGACAACATATCCAGTGTATTGTTTGATGAATTTAGTACCATCAACATTAATGGGATTATAAAGAGGCAAATTACAAGAAACAACAAAAGTAACATTCATTCAGAAATATAAAATTGAGTAACCAGAATCCCTAAGAAACATGAAGAAAAAAGGTCTGACGCATACCTGATCAGCAAGGTCATAGATCAACTTTGAATCTTCTCCATATTTACCCATAAGAGTTTCTCTCAGTTCAAAAACAGGAGTGTCAAGGCCCACTGCTCCATGCATCTTAAACACGCCAACAATAATTGAAAATGCCCGATCACGTATGGCCATTTGCTCTTTCCCGAAATCACGAGTACCCTATAAATAAGATGTGGTCTATATCATGTTCACATTCACGAACAAACGCTTCATCAATGTTATAGTTATTAAGTATAAGATATATTGGAATACGATTAGATCAGCTCTTCATAGACAAACTTGAGATTTCCGATCCCATGTAAGATCGTTAAACTACTTTTCAAAAGGCATTCGTACCAAAGAGTTCCTCAAAGTAATTAAGAGAGAAGCTTTGAAGGAGTTCTCCCATACATATCAGCAAAAATAAAGAACAATGCCTATGAAGTCTCAAGTATGAACTACTAAGTGAAGAATGATATGCCAAAGCCTCACAGTGAAGGCATGCCACCTTGCAGACACTCATTTTACTTCACCTATGTGTAGAGGGAAAAACCTAATAAAACTTTGACAACAGAAGGCTAATGGCCAACTCTCGATCTCAATCATTCAAAGCCAACAAATTTGTGGGAACCAAAAGCGAGCAACAATGAGCAGTTGATTTTTGGCAGAGTATCTAGCGGTGTATATCGGTCCATTGACAAAAAATATACAAAAGTTGGTGGCACACTATCTATTTGCCATTAACTAAATCAAACGGAAGGAAAAACTGAGAGATTATCAAGTAACAAAAATAGCTGCTAGTATGTTGAACAGATGAACATCACAGGATAGTGACACGACATTGATTATGTGTCCTAGTATACTTTGGAGTGTCTCTGTCATGTTCGACACGAAGCTAAAGGACAGCACAGTTTCTTCAAATAAAAAGTATTACTGCACCAATTTTCCAGGGCCAATCATGACAAGTATAGAAACATGAACCTAAGAATAGAAATCTTTGTATGCACCTATAGGATTTTTAGCTGCGGTTTGATTTCCTAATTAGTTATGATATCATAAAGAAAATATGAGGAAACAATTTTAACAATGGTTGGTTTTTATGTTTTTGGAGTTTGAAGTTCTTACTTTAGGTATCTTCGGAAGTCTCCTAACTTCATTGCTCTCAACTATCTCCTTCACTTTGCTCAGCAGGCTACTAAGTCCAGCATCCTTGGGATCAAAATACAGCCCCAGCTCCCTGGCCAACTCAACCAAAACTGCAGGATTAGTACAGGATACCTCGCTTTTGCACAACAATCTTTCCTTCAGCAGCTGCCTTATAGCAGAAGTCCCCTTTCCCAATGTCTTCATCTTCTTCTTCTCGATCTTTTTGTCCCTTTCACAACTTCTCCATTCTCCACGACCGGACTTTTCTCTATCGAGTCATCGGCTTCGAGTGCAAACAACGCGATCGCTGCCTCCCAGGCGAGAACCTCCCTGTACTTCACCAGCAACTCGTACCCACAATGCAGAACCTCGACAAAGTGACTCAGAAGAAGCCTTGATGCTCAACTCATCTAAACTTGGACATCCCTTCTCAAACGCCTCGACCACCTTCGACCGAAGCTCCTGATCGGCTATCGCTTCGATAGCCAACCTCGCTCGACCCGAACTATTCTCGCCCATCCATTTAGCCGCCATCGCCAATGGCGAAACCAACGCCACCAAGGCCTTCTCTTTCCCGCAATTCCCGGCTCCAGTCCCCTTCTTGACCTTCACACCAGAGTTCAACTCCACCTAGTCCTTCCATGAAGATCCCTCACGGCCTTCCTGAAGCTTCCATGGACCACCGGGATCTCACTGAAAAACCCTGCCTCAGCCTTCCCGGAAAGCTTCGACCCGAAGAGCAGCACCTTCATATCCCCCGCTACATCGGTCTCGTCCTTGACCGAGAACCCATCCCCCGAGCTCGGAACGTCCATAGCCGCAGCGTCGGCCCTGGAAGCCTCGCACGACAGCGCCGCGACCGCATCCGATAGCCTCGCCAGCGCCGAGCCGCAGCAGTCGACGACCGCACAAATCCCATTCGGCGCGGCTGATGAGTTATCTATAACGCCGAGCTCGTCCGGGGTGACGCCACCGAATTCGTCGACGCTCCGGTTGTTCAGCCGGAGGATCGAGGAGAGGAGAGCGAATGGGGAGCCGAAGTCTAGGGTTTCGAGGTTGAAGTCGGAGTTTAGGGTTTGTTCGATGAGGAGGGGGAGGTCGGGGCGGACGTTGCCGTCGGAGAGGAGGAGCTTGTTGAGGAGGACGAGGAGGGCGGCGCGCGATTCCTCTAGGGTTAGGGTTTGGGACCTAGGGTTAGGGCTAGGATTGGCAATTAGGGTTTGCTTCTTCGATTTGGATAGCTTCTCTAGAGCTGCGGAGTCGATCTGGACCTTGGCGAGAGCGCGGGAGACGGAGTATGCGGAGGAAGGAGAGAGGGAGGAGCCCTTCCCGCCGACGGAGACGACGGAGGACGCCATTGATGGAGAGTGAAGAGAAAGGGAGTGCTTGGAAACCCTAAAAAAGCCTAGTAAGGATGATAATGGAGTAGCCGGCCTTGTTGGACCCAAACCGGCCCGTGAATAACGGGTAAGTAATCCGATCATTACTTATTCACATCATAATTTTTTACTTACAAATTAATTTTTACGATTTAATTAACCTAAAAAAATAATTTGTTTTAAAACGAAAATAAAGGAAAAAAGGGGAAACCGAAAAAAATTAAAACAAAAGAACGTTTTTACAAAAGAGATTAAAAAAGGAACGAAAAAAAAAAGTATGGAAAAAATAAAATAATAAAATAATAAAAGGGCCAAAATGGGTATTTTAAAAAGGAACAAAATTAAAATTGAAGAAATTTACTATTAAAAAGATTTTATATTTTTTTTCGGGTATCCAAATGTCCCCTTAGGGACTTATGCGAATTATATTGTTTCAGAGATTTTATATTTTAGAAATTTTACTCTAATACTCTAAGGTATCATTTTTTTCAAGTATTCTATATAACCTATTGCCTCGGGTACGTATAATGTATGTGTTTGGTACCATAAATAATTTTTTGGAATATAATATTCCTAACCATAATATTATGGACAAATATTGGACACTCTCTCTCTCTCTCTCTCTCTCTCTCTCTCTCTCTCTTTATATATATATTATATATATATATAATATATATATATATAGAGAGAGAGAGAGAGAGAGAGAGAGAGAGAGAGGATGAGGGAGGTGAGGTGCCACCCTATGGAGGGTGGCTACTTGTCACCCCCCACATGCTATCATCATGCACTCATGTGCTTGATGATAGCATGGGGGGGTGACAAGTATATATATATATTATATATATATATAATATATATATATATATACTTTATCTATCTACTATGTTAGTCATGATTCACAATTCACATGTCAATAATATAGACTCACTTTTCAATCAAGTCAACATAGTTCATATATAATTTCACAAGTCAAGAAGACCTTACAAAGGCAATGGAGCAAATTTACCTCGTCGTCATTAGTACATCACATTGATGTATTACAAGATTTAAAGTTGTGTATCACAATATTCAAATAAATGATCTAAACCATATAACAACCGTATAAAATAAGTAAAAAAGTTCAACACTAGACATCACAAGTTACAATAAAAACTTAATATGAAAAGTTCCAATATAAACATAAGGCACCATATATCCATAAACCAAACAATATCATTTTAATTGTTACTTCTAGGTAGACATTGGACGTAGAACTTTCTTAATCCATCGAGCAATGTGAAGAAGTAATTGGCCCTAGTTGGATATATGCTCAATTTCTCCCCCACCCTTTGCATGTCGTTGTCGGTAAAACCCTCCACCTTTGATACTTTTTCAAGACATTGACTCTCCTTCAACCCCATTTCGCTTCTATCTCAATAGACTAGGCAATTTTATCATATTTACAATTGTTCATTCATACAACCTTCCCATGTTCTTCATTACACCGATAAGACTTTCAAGACTACTTTCAATTAGCATAGCCCTTTTTCTCATCCTTCTTCCACTACTAGAAGCATCTTCGTAGGTTCATATGAATGGTGCACATTCTCATCGACATCTACATTTTTCTTATAGTCATGCAAACCATGAACTTGTACCTCATTTGTTACTTCCTCCTCCATTGTTTCAACAACATCAATTGATGCCTCAACTACTTCACCCATTGCACTCCAAATATGACACCCAAATCATCATAGTATGGGAGAGTCTTGTTCCTCAAACCCTTCGCAGTATGATGGCTTTGCAGAACATAAAAAAAGTCCTTAATTCACTAATATCTAGTTTGATGAAATGAGTTTGGCATAAAATAAGTAATCCTAGCTTATGTCTTCCAAATAACCATTTATCAACAATGAAGAAGTCAACCATTTTATGACCAACTAAAAATGCAACCAAGTTGCTACAACAGGGAAGTGGATAGAATGAAAACTTTAGAAGAAAGCCCGATAGGGTAATCAAAAACCACCATTGCTCAAAGCAAGATTCGATCTTTTTCGTCAATCTGCTCTTAGGAACCAGCAAGTTCATAATCAAACCTTCTATAACGCTCATATGCCACTCTTGCACGAACTCCTTGAACAACACTTAAACTCCTTGCACGACAGCACTTCGTTGCATCAAAATGCTCAAGCAGCTCTCTCCCACACAGTCTATATTATGTTGTTCTAACTATAAAAAAGAAGAACACCACGATATATATAGGGAGAGACAACCCCTTGAGCAGCCCACTACCTATTAATAACAGTAAATAAGGAGTTAATTGTCCATTAAGTGGGTGGTTACTTCTAACCTGTCGTGCCCGGACTCTGCTGAGTCAAAATTAGCCGTTAGCGTGATGTCGTACAAGTGAAGATTGCACTTGTATAAGACAAGAAGATAAATAGTAAACAGTGTATCTTAAACGACAATATTGCATTAGAAGAAATAGAGTTATAAAGAAGTTACAATAAAGTATACAAAACAAATCTTTTTATTGATAGTGTAGCTGATTATAAGGGCTCTCAATAGATCCATGAATATGCCAAGTTGGCTTACAACACTCATGATCTCTCTTGCTCACAAAGGATCTCGTCGTTTGTAGCACCCAGTTTCTAAAATGAGGATAATTTTGAAATTTTATAATTATAATCATTTAATAATGATATTTAAACCATGTTATGATTTTTGATGATTTTTAGTTAACTTAAAACTATTTAAAATCACGACTTGTGATTTTGATGATTGACTAGTATAACCCTAGAGTTTGCTGAGCCAGAGACTAACCATGACCAAGGGAGCCTAGTCATGTGATTAGGATGACTAATTAAACTTTTTAGCCTAGGAGTATTTGGTCATTTTGACAATTTGTGAAATTGTAAATTATATTAATTAAATATCGTGCTAATCTATTAGTTAGGACTTGACCTAGAAGTTGAGCCTAATCTAGATGATAGTCATGACCATAGAGACTAAGTTAGATGGTTTCAACTAAGTAATCAATTAGGTTAATATCTAGATATTTGTTAGTAGGATATTTTAGGCTAAAGGTTAAGAAGGGTTACTTTAATTGTGAGCCTTTAGATTGGCTAGGAATTGTTGGAGAAGCCTTGACCACTCATCCTAAACCCTAACCCTAACCTAATGGCAGCCATCAACATTCCCCCTCTATAAATACAACACATTAACCTTTAGCATATTTTTTAATCATTTTAATTGCCTCTTTGTGTTCTTCCCTAAACTCCCTAAATATCCAAATCAAGTCCAAATTGAGCCTAGTCTTTTGCATTGGACTCCCCTACAGTAGAGGGTACCATTGGTGGGTAGCTAGCAAGGATTCGGAGGCTCGGGATCGTCGCAAGATCGAGGGAAGCCCTCATTCAAAAGGCTTGAAATTGAGGTTTCACCCTCAATAGGTAAAACCCATCAAACCTATTTAAATTCTAGTTTTCTTTCCATGGATGCATTCATTTAGGGTCCCCCTAGGTGTAGCCCAAGTTTGGTACGAGTTCGTGTCCATTTCGTGTCCGTATCGGACACGTATCGGTGTTTAAACAAGGTGTTCGATGAAATGTTTGTTAGAATTAAATTGTGTTAATTTTAGATTCTAATTGAATGGAAAATTAAGTTATTATATGTATATCACTAATCAATTGGACTGAGTCGAAGTTTGGAAGTTTTATGTCCAAAATGGACACGCACACATGCGCACAGGCCCCGTACCCATGCCCTGCTACCCGACACGAAATTCTCCCTGTACACACTTGGACACACCAAATTTGGTGTACACGTGGGGGCCATGATTGTCAGGCCACCCACAAAATTTTAGGAGGAATCATTGAGTATCGAAGGAGTTCTCGATCTCACACGGATCCTGCACTGTCGTGCACACACGAAAATCCCTCACTGATACGCTATTAAATCTTTGGACACGAGTCACTTGGACACGTTTCAGGCTGTGGTACACGAAGCCCTAGACCTACCCTAGCTACTGACATGTGCACGCGAGACATGGATGTCTGTGTCGTGTCCTGGATCAATCGACACGCGTGCACGAGGATTAACTGGGCTGTGCACTGCACAGTTTTGACACTAATATTTGACACCTCTGGACACGGTTTTTGGACACGATTTCGACACGAATCATTGCCCCAGTATAGACACACGTGTAGGCATAATAATTCCCAAGTATTTATGTATATATGCATGTATATTTATATGTATCCGAGTGTATATATATGTAAATATATAGTGTATGTATAGGTGTGTCTGTGTCAGTTCCTTGGGTTGGTCTGTGTCCTAGGTAGTGTATTTATGTCTGTATAATGTATGTAATATGTCTGTATATATATATAAGTTAATTTCTGTTCAGTTGAGTTTGGGTTGGATTCGAATTGAAAAAGGGTTGAAGGTTTCACTGTTTCAAATGAAAGCTGAGATGAAATAAAACTGAGATTTGTTGTTTAGAAAACTGAGTTTTGAAATGTGATAGCTGAGAATATGAGTATAACCTAAATTTCGAAAACAATAGGGAAATCTGAGTTTGGTTTTGAATGAAACCTGTATTGATGTAAGTGTAAACTGAATTTGTTAAACTGAAATTTAGATGGGTTCAAATGTAGAAATCTGAGACTTGGTTCATGTAGGAAATCTGAGATTGGATTGGTTTAAATACCTGAGATTTACCCAAACTAAAAACCTAAAAACTGAGAATGGATTGGGGGTTCGACTATAGTGACTGACACATGTTAATGTAGGTAAGTTCCTATTGGGTTGATGAGGATGAGTTTTCATTTTAATATTTATGAGTATTTGAGGGTTAGGCATAGCAGTAGGGAGTCTTGAGTGACTGGATAGCAGGGTAGGGGTCTGGCCATTGAATGGTCTGGACCTGTTTTGGTTGTTGGCTTACTGCTCGAGCATTGATGCATGTTTCCATCAATTTCCATCAGCAGTAGCAGTCCAGGAGCAAGGTTTTGCCTTGCCTTGGCCTGACTTTGCCTTGGCTTGCAAGATGGAAGGTGCCTGGCTCTGTCTGGCGCCAGCCTAGCCTGGCTAGGCAGCTGCCACAGCAGTATAGGGGCTGCACTAGGAGCCCCTTATTCTCTATGTGAGTGGTAGAGTATTAATAATAGTAGATATGTAATTAGATATGTATTATAGATCTAGATATATATATATATATAGATATATATATATATATAGATATATATATATAATATATATATATATATATTAGGTTGGTTAGTTTGGTATGTATTGAAATACCTTGATTGTGATACAGCAATATGTTTACATAACTAAGATACCTAGGTAGTTAAAGGTAACCCATTAAGTAGGAGTTAGGAGAAGTTATCTATAGCATGGATAGGTAATGAATTATAGGTTTATATACATAGTATAGGCAATATCCTAATATGAGTATTAGTATAAGTTAAGATACAATATATAGGGTATAACTAATCATAGCTAGTTGACTAGCATTGAATAGATATTGACTAGGTAGGTCAGTTGACTAGTCTGACCTAGAATTGGCTAGGAAGTTGACCAAGAGTTGACTTTGACCTAGTTGACTTAGAATCATAGTTTGCATTGTAGATTTTCATTAATTCATTTTGAGTACTTAAATAACCTGTTTTACTCTAAATAGGACTCTGTGACACCAGTTCGGACATCCATTCATATCAGTCATTCAGGGTGACAGGCGAGTACATTCTCTGACCGTTTCATACTTGTCTGGATTTACATTCTTGCTCTAGATTACTTTACTTGATACTGGCACGCGTTATCACGGATTGGTACTATATGGATCTTCTCTTGCGATGTTATCTCTATTGTGTTCAACAGATACATATTGTTATGTGCGTTTCACGAACATATTGTATTTATTGTACACCCCTATTCATGTATACTCATGTGCATATTGTACTCTCATTATCACATGAGATTCATGGAGACTATTGTACAAGGTAGCGTAACTGGATTGGATCCTTGTGTATTGATTGGGGAGGGTGAGTAGGAATGGTTATGTAATCAAATCCCATTGTACGACTATTGTGCGCTTCCATTGTACACTCACGTTATGATGGATTTGACCTATTGTTATTGTGCAACCTAAACCGTTTACATACCATATTGTGCTCTAAATCACTAGTATTGCAGTTTTACTTATCCTGTATATATTTCAGTTATAAATTCTCTCTCTTTTCATATACATCTTCTTACAGTTCATGTATCTTACTCTTTTGCATGCTTATATTTCCTAACATGTTATGAACTGCGTGAGATATATTGTGCTCGCTCCTGTCCTGACTGGACCTGTTGAAAATATTACAGATGATGATGATGACTGCCCTACCTTCTATGGGGCACAAGAGGGTGACCTTCAGGAGCCCGAGGAGCATCTAGCTCAGTAGAGGGTGCCTAGTCTAGTCTAGTCTAGTATTTACAGCTCTCAGTTTGTATCGGATTGTTCCGATTGTTAGTGTGGTTAGTTATATTTCAGGACTTGTATTTATTTGTGTTGGACATCTACTTTGTGTGGTGTGATAACTTATTTATATTTCAGTTTTTTTTATCTGATTCCAATCGTGCTCTATCTTTCCTAGACTTGTGATTGAGATATAGAGTTGAGATGTTATATTATACCTCCGTGCGGAGATGATATGTTTAATCATATTGTTGTATAGTTAGATGTTATAGACGAACTATACAGCGTTCTACCGCCGACACTGCGGCGTAGGCTGGACAGTACCCACGTTCTCGTGCCCTTCCTCAGGGTGGGTCGTGACACGTTTTTGTGGTGGCCCATGCAGGCAGAGTCGCAACTAGTACGATTTCGTAGTGGTGCTCGACTTAGAGTGCTGCTACGAGCCTGCTGTTAGGATATAGGATTAGGCAGTATAAAGAGTTACTCAATCACATTTTAGGAAAAACTCTGATCTTTTGATTGCCATGACAACTCTTCTTGTAACTGAATTTAATTACCTTCCTTGTTTTTCTTATCATGTGCCATATTGATCTCCTTGTTTCAATCTGTCCTCAGGATGCCGTTACTCGTTCTCAGGCAGCAGGGCCTAGTACAGTTCCAGAGAGGTCAGATCCGGGAGGTCTTCCACATCTCCGGCTATGGGAGTAGCAGCGAGGGAGCTGCCACTCAGTTCCTGCCCTTCAGGCAGGAGTAGCAGCGACGTTCCGGAGGTCTTCCACCTCCAGCTGCGGGACCGTCCATAGTTATTCCCGAGACTTTTCTACCCACCTCCGCTACCGACAATGCACAGATGATGCCCTTCTGCAGCAGATGATGCAGACCAGGGCCAGGCAGAGGCACAGCAGCATCAGGCTAACGCATCATACCGTCAGATAGAGGTTCTACGACAGAGTATGGAGAACTCCCAAGCTGGCGATGACAGCAGTTGAAAGGGTAGTTCGGGTACAGATCAGGGGCCCCAGTTCAGCAGCAGCAGAGTCAGAGGAGGCCTGGTACATGCCTGGATTTCAGGAAGATGAATCCGAAGACTTCAAGGGTACCGAGGGTATCATGTATGCTGACGACTGGTTGGAGGACGTCCAGAGGAGCCTAAGTTAGCAGAGGTTCCGAAGGAACTTTGGGTGACGTCTGCGGCCAGCCAGTTCTTTGACATCGCTTTGACGTGGTTCCGGACAGACCCTCAGGTGTCAGTGAAGGGTATATCATGGGAGAACTTCAGACGGCTCTTCAAAGAGAAGTTCTTCCCGACGTGGCTCTCACAGCGTTATAGGGCCAGTTTGTGGGTCTAGTACAGGGGAACTCGTCGGTAGACGAGTATACAGCAGAGTTTTCCGCCTTAGCAGGTTCGCCGATCTGATCCAGGATAAGGGGCAGAAGGCTCGTAAGTTCCGTAGGGGACTTATCATGCAGTGCGCACCGCACCTCAGGTCGCCGTGACGCGACATTCGATCAGATATTGATGGATGCGCAGATTGCAGAGGAGGACTTCGGCCTCAAGCCGAAGAGGGGCAGTGATGCCTTAGGGGTTAGTTCTAGTGCAGGGCCAGCCAAGCCCTCACATCCAGCAGAGGCCAGTTCAGCAGCCGTTTCAGGGCCAGGGACATGTACTTCATCAGCAGGCACCCAGGCAGCAACAGCCTCTACATGTGACTTCTACAAGAGGCAAGGTCACCGATGGAGCGACTGCGGAAGAGGCAGGGCCTGTGTTTACTTTGTGGTTCAGTAGAACACCAGTGTAGGGATTGTCCCAGGAACAAGGTACCAGTGACTCAGGCGAGTAGCAGGAGCTAGAGCTCCGACAGGGCAGCAGACGGGACCACCGTTGCAGACTCAGCAGCAGAGATTTGCCCAGCATCAGAACAGGCCAATGGAGGCCAGCAGGGGCGAGCTTTCGCCATGGCAGTCGAGGATGTACAGGCAGAGGGAGAGCTGATTGCAGGTTCCAATCTTTTCGATTCTATTTCGCATTTGCCCCCTTATAACTGTTGAAATTCGATTCTATCCGTACCTGGTAGTTGATAAATTTTGTTCATCATGTTTCATTGTGATTTATTTCTTCTAAGATAAGTCGTATGGGCTAGGTCACCTCGATTATGGGATCTAGAGTCTTCTATAGTTATGTTAGCTGGCATAGTGAGGACATAGTCAGATTTTGGACGTATTTCTCGGGTGTGGGAATTTAAGGTTTTCGCGGCCAAGCATACGGCAATGCAAATTTTAAATACCATGATTTTAGAGGTATGTACCATAGTCAAGGACTCTGTGAATATCGTAGCCTTGCTCACTAGCATGACGAAGATTCCGAGTATCATGATTTTGGACAGACGCATTGATTATCGGACTGTATGTTGAGACTGTGATTATTGTTGGGGGTTTGACCTAGAAGGAGTACGACCATCTAAATTTCGAGGACAAAATTCTTCTAAGGAGGGTAGACTTGTAGCACCCAGTTTCTAAAATGAGGGTAATTTTGAAATTTTATAATTATAATCATTTAATAATGATATTTAAACCATGTTATGATTTTTGATAATTTTAGTTAACTTAAAACTATTTAAAATCACGACTTGTGATTTTGATGATTGACTAGTATAACCCTAGAGTTTGCTGAGCCCAGAGACTAACCATGACCAAGGGAGCTAGTCATGTGATTAGGATGACTAATTATAACTTTTTAGCCTAGGGGTATTTTGGTCATTTTGACAATTTGTGAAATTGTAAATTATATTAATTAAATATTGTGATAATATATTAGTTAGGACTTGACCTAGAAGTTGAGCCTAATCTAGATGATAGTCATGACCATAGAGACTAAGTTAGATGGTTTCAACTAAGTAATCAATTAGGTTAATATCTAGATATTTGTTAGTAGGATATTTTAGGCTAAAGGTTAAGAAGGGTTACTTTAATTGTGAGCCTTTAGATTGGCTAGGAATTGTTGGAGAAGCCTTGACCACTCATCCTAAACCCTAACCCTAACCTAATGGCAGCCATCAAACATTCCCCCCTCTATAAATATAACACATTAACCTTTAGCATATTTTTAATCATTTTATTGCCTCTTTTGTGTTTCCCTAAACTCCTTCCCCAAATATCCAAATCAAGTCCAAATTGAGCCTAGTCTTTTGCATTGGACTCCCTACAGTAGAGGGTACCATTGTGGGTAGCTAGCAAGGATTCGGAGGCTCGGGATCGTCGCAAGATCGAGGGAAGCCTCATTCAAAAGGCTTGAATTGAGGTTTCACCCTCAATAGGTAAAACTCATCAAAACCTATTAAATTCTAGTTTTCTTCCCATGGATGCATTCATTTAGGGTCCCCCTAGGTGTAGCCCAAGTTTGGTACGAGTTCGTGTCCATTTCGTGTCCGTATCGGACACGTATCGGTGTTTTAAACAAGGTGTTCGATGAAATATTTGTTAGAATTAAATTGTGTTAATTTTAGATTCTAATTGAATGGAAAATTAAGTTATTATATGTATATCACTAATCAATTGGACTGAGTCGAAGTTTGGAAGTTTCTGTGTCCAAAATGGACACGCACACACGCGCACAGGCCCCGTACCCATGTCCTGCTACCCGACACGAAATTCTCCCTGTATACGACACTTGGACACACCAAATTTGGTGTACACGTGGGGGCCATGACTGTCAGGCCACCCACAAAATTTTAGGAGGAATCATTGAGTATCGAGGGAGTTCTCGATCTCACACGGATCCTGCACTGTCGTGCACACACGAAAATCCCTCACTGATACGCTATTAAATCTTTGGACACGAGTCACTTGGACACATTTCAGGCTGTGGTGCACGAAGCCCTAGACCTACCCTAGCTACTGACACGTGCACGCGAGACATGGATGTCTGTGTCGTGTCCTGGATCAATCGACACGCGTGTACGAGGATTAACTGGGCTGTGCACTGCACAGTTTTGACACTAATGTTTTGACACCTCTGGACACGGTTTTTGGACACGATTTTGACACGAATCATTGCCCCAGTATAGACACACGTGTAGGCATAATAATTCCCAAGTATTTATGTATATGCATGTATATTTATATGTATCCGAGTGTATATATATGTAATATATAGTGTATGTATAGGTGTGTCTGTGTCAGTTCCTTGGGTTGGTCTGTGTCCTAGGTAGTGTATTTATGTCTGTATAATGTATGTATATTGTCTGTATATATATATAAGTTAATTTCTGTTCACTTGAGTTTGGGTTGGATTCGAATTGAAAAAGGGTTGAAGGTTTCACTGTTTTCAAATAAAAGCTGAGATGAAATAAAACTGAGATTTGTTGTTTAGAAAACTGAGTTTTGAAATGTGATAGCTGAGAATATGAGTATAACCTGAATTTCAAAAACAATAGGAAATCTGAGTTTGGTTTGAATGAAACCTGTATTGATGTAAGTATAAACTAAATTTGTTAAACTGAAATTTAGATGGGTTCAAATGTAGAAATGAGACTTGGTTCATGTAGGAAATCTAAGATTGGATTGGTTTAAATACCTGAGATTTACCCAAACTAAATAACCTAAAAACTGAGAATGGATTGGGGGTTCGACTATAGTGACTGACACATGTTAATGTAGGTAAGTTCCTATTGGGTTGATATGAGGATGTGTTTTCATTTAATATTTATGAGTGTGTGAGGGTTAGGCATAGCAGTAGGGAGTCTTGAGTGACTGGATAGCAGGGTAGGGGTCTGGCCATTGAATGGTCTGGACCTGTTTTGGTTGTTGGCTTACTGCTCGAGCATTGATGCATGTTTCCATCAATTTCCATCAGCAGTAGCAGTCCAGGAGCAAGGTTTGCCTTGCCTTGGCCTGACTTTGCCTTGGCTTGCAAGATGGAAGGCCTGGCTCTATTGGCCCTGCCTAGGCCTGGCTAGGCAGCTGCCAACAACAGCAGTATAGGGGCTGCACTAGGTAGCCCCTTATTCTCTATTATGTGAGTGGTTAGAGTATTTAATAAGGGTTAGTATCAGATATGTTTTTAGATATGTATATATATATATATATATTATATATATATATAATAATATATATAAATATATTAGGTTGGTTAGTTTGGTATGTATTAGAAATACCTTGATTGTGTGATACATGAGCCAATTGTTTGCATAACTAAGATACCTAGGTAGTTAAAGGTAACCCATTAGTAGGAGTTAGGAGAAGTTATCTATAGCATGGATAGGTAATGAATTATAGGTTTGTATATACATAGTATAGGCAATATCCTAATATGAGTATTAGTATAAGTTAAGATACATATATAGGGTATAACTAATCATAGCTAGTTGACTAGCATTGAATAGATATTGACTAGGTAGGTCGTTGACTAGTCTGACCTAGAATTGGCTAGGAAGTTGACCAAGAGTTGACTTTGACCTAGTTGACTTAGAATCATATAGTTTGCATTGTAGATTTTCATTAATTCATTTGAGTACTTAAATAACCTGTTTTACTCTAAATAGGACTCTGTGACACCAGTTCGGACATCCATTCATATCAGTCATTCTGGGTGACAGGCGAGTACATTCTCTGACCGTTTCATACTTGTCTGGATTTACATTCTTGCTCTAGATTACTTTACTTGATACTGGCACGATCGTTATCACGGATTTGTACTATATGGATCTTCTCTTGCGATGTTATCTCTATTATGTTCAACAGATACATATTGTTATGTACGTTTCACGAACATATGTTTATTGTACACCCCTATTCATGTATACTCATTGTGCATATTGTACTCTCATTATCACATGAGCTTCATGGAGACTATTGTACAAGGTAGCGTAACTGGATTGGATCATTGTGTATTGATTGGGGAGGGTGAGTAGGAATGGTTATGTAATCAAATCCTATTGTACGACTATGTGCGCTTCCATTGTACACTCATGTTATGATGGATTTGACCTATTGTTATTGTGCAACCTAAACGTTTACATAACCATATTGTGCTCTAAATCACTAGTATTGCAGTTTTACTTATCCTGTATATATTTCAGTTATAAATGCTCTCTCATTTTTATATACATCTTCTTACAGTTCATGTATCTTACTCTTTTGCATGTTTATATTTCCTAACATGTTATGAACTGCGTGAGATGTATTGTGCTCGCTCCTGTCCTGACTGGACCTGTTGAAAATATTACAGATGATGATGATTGCCTACCTTCTATGGGGCACAAGAGGGTGACCTTCAGGAGCCGAGGAGCATCTAGCTCAGTAGAGGGTGCTAGTCTAGTCTAGTCTAGTATTTACAGCTCTCAGTTTGTATCGGATTGTTCCGATTGTTAGTTGTGGCTTAGTTATATTTTCAGGACTTGTATTTATTTGTGTTGGACATCTACTTTGTGTGGTGTGATAACTTTATTTATATTTCAGTTTCTTTTTTATCTGATTCCATATCGTGCTCTATCTTTCCTAGACTTGTGATTGAGATATAGAGTTGAGATGTTATATTATACCTCCGTACGGAGATGATATGTTTAAATCATATTGTTGTTAGATGTTAGATGTTATAGACGAACTATACAGCGTTCTACCGCCGACACTGCGGCGTAGGCTGGACGTACCCACGTTCTCGTGCCCTTCCTCAGGGTGCGGGTCGTGACATCGTTCCATACATCATGTCTTCTCGACGAACATCTTCATGTTGCCAATCCGAGCTCCAACGCTTCAGTACGATGAATGGATCTCTGTACCTAGGGGTTGGGTATCAGTACAAATCATGTACTGGTGAGTGAGTAAACTCACTCGCCTAAACCGACACTAAGTAATCATGTGAAGCATATAGTTTATATGGAGATCTTTCTATATTTAACTAGATTGATTACAGTTCATATCCATGGCATCTATTGAAAGCAGGATAGCATGTACGCGTGAAACATGTTATACTTGATAGCATAAGTAAAGCAGATACATATTGAAGTACATCACTTAACAATGACTTCTTACCATAATCGATCTAACAACCCTTGTACTGATGCAATGTGAATACTTACCGGCCTACATAAGACATATGTTAGCATGCCGACACTTACATATATGAAGGTTACTGGCAATACGCATGCCGCCATCTCAGACTATATTCTTGATAAGTGATGAACACTTTACGTGCAGGTTGCAAGCCCCACCGAAGGCGCACACCATCTTATCCGTACTATAATGCACCTTTCTAGTCAGGTTGCAAGATCAACTGCAGGTTCCATAATACTCCGTGCCATTCCATCATTGACACAGTAAATTCACTTGTTCCTCCTAGGTCGAACAATCTCAGTGCCTGGTACATCTCGTTCGAGGAACCATACGTCTTGTGCATATGATGTCCATGACCATACAAATACGTGAATAGCTGACTGTAAAACACACGCATGGCACCAAAACGTAAGTAAAGCAATGTACATAACTACTCGGCACATTATATCATTATCACGCTATTACTACATTTGACCAGTGTTCCGAATGGCGGCCCGCAGCCCCAACATACCGAGGCATTATGTCACATCTAACAGTTATATGGGTACCATACCTCTTCTAATAATTCTTTGGTTTTGAATCACAACTGTTCGCTTTACTGACAAAGCTTATCATCTACATACCAACAATTTCATGGCATTATGCCACAACTGCTCGCTTCACTGACGAAGTCTCTTACCACATACGACTCATGCACTGCATATTCCAATACATTTATTCAATGTTCTATTACTCGTGCACGGATGCAATCTCTGGTATAGTTATTCAATATTTTATACTTAATGTTCAACATACGAGATGATATACATTTATCCGATCTACCCAATCAGGTATCTTTAGATAACTATGTTACCAGCACGCAATGATACATTTTTATTAAGGCATAAAGGAGTATGAAAGAAGGGCCAGAGCTACCCACCTAAGCCGATACACCTATCGCTCCGCCGAGTCGATACATCCTGATTCCTGAACTATGCGATTCGAAGTGATATACGATCTGGTATAACCATATGAGCATATCATGCTCCTCAATCATCCGACCCGACCAGGTTAAGGAAGGCTGCACCACCACCCATTGTCACGCCCGTTTCGACAAATCGTTCGTCTTCGTATCGATTATGTCGAATCGATCATCCTCGCTAGAGCGTGATGTCGTACGAGTCTGGAGTTGTACTCGTACAATACAAGAACATTGCATTTGATACATCTTTTGAAACATCAAGTTGAAACTTCACAATCGTAGAGAATTGAACACGCAGTCTAGGAAGATAGAAATATGCTTTCATTGATAGCTTGTAACAAAGTACAAGTCATAATTACATTGGATATGCGGTTGCACTATATTGATTGAAACAAAAGAATTACTCGATAATCTGTATGAACTAATACTTATCGTTCCATACATTCACATCCTTTATACATGAAAGCCTTCGATGAATTGGCTTCAAAATACTTCAAAATAGGAAGAGCTTTAAAATGTCTCTCCAAACTTCAACTTTGGCCTAGCACCGTGCACCCCCAGAGTTCTCGTCACCTATGGGGTTGGAAGATTAGTACACTTGGGAATGCACTAGTAAGCAGGATGAACCCACTCGTCTAAACTGACTCTGATTGTTAAAGTAGACATGCATTTAAGTTTTCTTTCCTGTTTAGACTAGATAAATTCAGTTCATATTGATAGCCTAATTTGAAACAGTAAAAGCATACAATAAAATATAGCAATTTATCTGAATTTTTACCATGGCCGTGCTCATCCATACATGAAACAGGGATTACAATTACACCTGCAAGACAATAGTTGAGCATGCTACTATCTTATATGCGGTCATCGGTGTTATGTTACCATGAGGGACTATTTCCATGGCATTACGATGCACCCTATCAGACTAGGTTGCAAGCCTAGCTGGAGGTCTCGTAATGCCTCGTGCCAAGCACGAAATCTCAAATTTCTCCTAGGTCGATTCGATTTTTGGGGCCCCAAATACCTTTCGAGGAAGCATACCTTGTGCACAAGTTGTTCATGACCATGCCAATGCGTGAACAGTTTAATATATGAAACAGATTGCATAGCGTGAACAATATTAAGCAGCATTCTCATTTTTCCCAACGCATGCAACAATTCATTTTTTTCAAAGTTGTACTTCTGATTTGGCATCCCGCAGGCACCAAATTCCCTAAGGCACCATATGCTGCAACCAACATTTATTATATTTTGCAGTTCATGAATAGTCTCTCTTTTCTAGAACCTTAACTTTTTGCTTTTTGGTGTAAAACTTATATTTTTAGAGTAAATTACTCTAAATCGATATAATATCCCGAGTCTTGATCTTAGTGATTTGGCATACATTTAACTTGGCATCGTCGATTTGAATAAGTTCGAGGCAACAGAATTTTATTTGTGAGAAGAAGTAGAAAAGAAGGGGCCCGAACCACCCACCAAGTATTCGATCGTGCCAAGAGTTGGAGCACTTCACATCATTCAAGCTTTAGTTACGCGAGCTCCAGCAATGGCACCAATATTTATTAGAATTCCTTCTTTAATCATTCATTTCAAAATTCTTAGAATGAACGCAGAAATTAATACGAAAACACATTCATCAAAACCAAGCAGCGAAAACTTCAAGAAAATCATACAACAGTCCGGTCCTATCGAAAGGACTCTTATATAGAGCTCACTCATGAGACGCAGTCTGCTGCATCTAGGATTATTCCAACAGAGAGTTATCCCATTAGTTGGATCGATTCTCGTAACATTCGTCCAAATCGATTTATTTGATGCCACAAAGTGTTATCGTATATCAAGCTCAGCGACTGAGTCAGACTAGCCATCTAAGTTTCCGACCGAGTTTGACTTGTTGCAAACATATTGCATAGTCCATCGCCTATCGAAAAATGGACACTATATAATAACCACTAAAAAAAAGTTTCGTCCTAAAACTTAAGAACAAGGGTCTGACCTTAAATTAGGCAAACAACGAAAGGTATCTCTTTCATCTCTGCTTCCATCTCCCATGTCGATTCCCCAACTGAATGGTTCCACCAAAGCACGCGAACCAAGAACATCGACCGATTTATAAGGCCTTTTTCTTACGGTCCAAAATTTGAATAGGCTCCATCGAGTAAGACAACTCCGCACATTGCTCCGACTGATTGAAACTAACCACGTGACTTGGATCGTGCACGTATTTTCGAAGTTGTGAAACATGGAAAATATCGTGCACTCAGCCAAGGTATGAGGTAGTACGATCTGATAATCAACAGTTGCAACTTGCTCGAGGATCACGAAAGGGCCTACAAATCTAGGACTCAATTTGCCTTTAACACAAATCGTATCACGCCACGTATGGGCATTACTTTCAAAAACACATGGTCTCCGACCAAAATTCTAGCGGTCGTCGACGAAGATCTGCGTAACTCTTTTGTCGACTTTGCGTGATGCGAAGTTTGTCTCGAATCAAGCAGACCTTTTTCGATGGCCTACTCTACCAGTTTCGATCCAAGCACTTATTGCTCTTTGACTTCATCTCAGCATACCAGAGATCGACACTTCCTTCCATAGAGCGATTTATAGGGTGCCATCTGAATGCTTGATTGATAACTATTGTTATACGCAAATTCTGCTAGGGACAAGTACGTATAACAACTAGTCTTTAGATCGATCACACGATTGTAGCTCCCCTTCCCGAAAATTTTGAAATATTTTTTATTATTATTTATTTGATTTAAATGGTAATTTTTAGAAATTTTATAAATAATTGTTTAGTTAATTATTACGGTAGACGACTTTAGCCATGGTTAAGTTTTGAAGTACCAAATGACTAGGAATCATGGCACGGATAGTGCAGTGGCGTGCCTTGACAAGTGTATTAGCCATGCCAAGGAAGACTCAGCCATAATTGTGTCCTAACTAGAAAAACCAGGCCAAGTTACGACTTAACCTCTAAAGACATTTTAAATTATTTTAATTGTATTATTGACTTGTAGGAGACCCGGTTTGTGTCGATTTAACTCAGACTAGACCCGAACCGAAACCGAGCCCATGTAATCTTGTAGTGAGACCAAAGACGACCATGTAGGCATATTTATGTGTGTACAAATAGTTCCTAAATTATTTTGGGTATTGATGTACATTTTAATTTTTGAATATTGTACAATTTTTGTAATTTTCTGGACCGGATAAAAGGTGAGTAATATGGATTCACCAAACCACAATTTAATTATTTTATTATTATTTTATTATTTTGTGGTGATTAAATAAATATATTAATACTATTAGATATTATAAATATTGTTTATATTTAAAATATTGTATTGTCTGTATGGAATTTGTGGTATATATATATATATATATATATTCATAATTTATATATATATATATATATCTATATATATAAATTATGAATATAATATATATTATATATATAATATATATATAATATATATTATTATATATTAAAGATATTTACATGCCTATATGATCAATATATATATTAAATACCAGGATATATATATGATCATATAGGCATGTAAAATATTCATAATTTATATATATATATATATATATAATATATATATATATGTATATAGATATATATATATATAATAAATATATTCATAATTTATATATATATAATAATATATATATATATATATATATATATATATATATATAATATATTAAATATATATATATATATTATATATATTATGTGTGTGTGTGTGTGTGTGTGTGTGTGTATATGTATATATATATGTATATTATATACATGTGTATGTATATGTATATGTATATATATATGTATATTATATGTGCGTATGTGTTTATATATGAACGTATAGAGTATGTGTATGTATGTGGTGTGTGTATATATATATATATATATATATATTATTATAATATATATCTATATATATATATATAATATATATATAAATTGCAAATAGAAAAAAGAAATGGAAATGGAAAAGAAATAGAAAAAGAAAAAGGAAAAGAATAAATGCAGACAGCCTTAGCCCACAGACCCCAGTCCTATTTTTCCAGCGCAAACCAATTCCCTCCAATAATAGCAAACAAAATCCAGCAGGCCCAACATAGGCCTACCCCCCATCAGCTCAGCTGAGAACCCGAATATATATATATATATATATCTTATATTATATATATATATATATAATATATATATATATATATATATAATATAGAGAGAGAGAGAGAGAGAGAGGAGTTCGACACGCAAACCCTAATCACTTCAACGCAACGCCACCCTTCCTCCCAACCCTGGGCGACCCTCCTTGGCCCGTACGCCGCCACAGGCAGCCGTCGCTGGCCGAAAAAGCCGCACGTGCGCGTACAGTTCGCAGCAGCAAGGACAACCAAGGTATCAACTTCATTCACACCTTTTTTTCTGCATAGTTGATTATTTTCGATTCTATAAATTGTGTTAGAGAGCCTATATGAACCCCTTCAAACCCCCAAAATAGTTTTGGGTAAAACCCCAGGGTTCGCTCGAGAGATCGAGCCAAATTCCCGAGAAAACTTACGAAAAACAATGCATTAGTGACAGCCCAGGACCCAACTTAGAAGCCAGATTTCGATACGCTTTAATAATTTTCAGAAACTAATTGAACACAATTAAACTTAACATAACCAAGATCAAAACACAACTTGTAGTTCTATTTTTTGATGTGTGTGCATGAATTAAATCGTTGATGAAGTTGACCAAAAATCCTTTTCTAAAATAGTAAAAATTATGAAAAACCTTCGATACGACGTGCGTCCCGCCAATCCGGGCGACATGGTCGCGAACCTAAAGCATCGAAAGGTGCATAACGGCTTCATGGACGTGTGGGATTTGACAGAATTCAAATTGGTCGCGTATGCGTGATGAATTTGATGCGTATCCGTCGAAATTCACCGTATCGGCCTCTGTGTAAATTTCTCGATTACTTTGTGCACATTCGTCAGATCGAGACGAAACTTATGCCATCAGGACTGTATCATTTTTTTGGTCTTGTATGCCAAATTTGGTCCAATTCTGAGACAGTTGATCGGATCGCCGTTTCGCGGGCCCTACGATCCGATTCAACGGGCGTTTTGTGCACGGCCTACCAGAATCCAAAATTGGACATACCATTGGGTTCGTATCATCAAACCGGACCTGTTGACATATATTTTGATGACTTTAGAGACCATTAACTCTGGCACGCTTTTCGGTACAAAGCGGGTCCAACTGCGAACACCGTTTTGGCCTAAAATTATCGTTTTGCCCATGTGTCTAGAATTGGACTTAAGAACATACAATTCTAGCTAATTTGACTATTCTGAGAATGTTGGCAATGTATGTTTTAGCTTTTGGAGACATATGTGATGATTTGGACTTTATGGCTTAGTAGTTGACTATTCTGTTGGATCTGCATGTAATCTCCAGGCAAGATACCTTGTCTCCCTCTACAGTTCATTTTCATGCTTATAGTTCTTCGTTTTTAGTATGTTATCATTTAGTTACTCTAGTTGATATGGATTCAGATGTTTTCTCCATACTATGTTTACTAGTTAATTGTCTTGTTTGTATACCAGTATTTCCTGACTTGATAGCGTAGTTACACCAGGTGTCCACATTATGGTTCATGCTAGAGTTTCCCTTACCTGTGTCATGACTGAGTTGTACCGTGCCGTCACCTATACCTTGACTGAGTCATGTCTACAAGTATGTATAATTGAACTACTATTCTTGTATCGTTTTTCACAACCTGCGAGTCCATAATCGGGGCGAGGGTTGACCGTTTGCACCTGCGAGTCCATATTCAGGACGAGGGTGTTTTCTTGATCTGTTTGCACCTGCGAGTCCACACTCGAGGTAAGGGTGTTTGTCGTGAACTAACCTGCGAGTCCACACTCGGGATGAGGGTTAGTGATTAGTTCAAACCTGCGAGTCCACACTCGGGGCGAGGGTTTGGTATTCATTAATCTCTTGTTCTTCCAGCAGTTCATTTATGCATAGTTGATCCCGTATCCGTGTTTATAGTTACCTGTCAGTAACATGTCAGTCTCATGTCTAGTTCCTATTTATACCCTGTTTATATTGCTGTAGGATCGATTGTAGGAACGAGTTGTAAAGCGCATTACTCTAGAGGGGGGTGAATAGAGTAGGCAGCAGAAATTAACTATTTAAAAATGTTAGTAACAAGATCACAGATATATATCACAGATATGTAAATAAAAAGTAGAGAGTAGAGAGCAAACGCAAACACAAGGATGTATACTGGTTTCCCTCTTGTGAGGACTAGGCCAGTCGGAAGAACTCTAGCTTCCAGTTGAATCCACTATGGAAAATCACCACAAGTTTTCATCCGAAGTTCTTACAACTTCTACAACGCGAGCTTTGATCCGAAGTACTCGACCAACTTCAATTGTGAAGAGTCTTTCTTCAATCAAGCCTCTGATTACAACCGTTCTGAAACTTCTAGACCGTACCATACTGGCAAATCGACTAGAGGATTGTAACTGGCTTAGAATTTGAAAATGTAAGCTTTTTGAAAACCCTTTGCAAGAATGTAAGCTCAAAAAGAGAAGAGATTGAAAATGAATTGGTGATTTGAAATATCGAAATACTTCTCTTTTTATAGTTTTTCCAAAGATAGAACTCTGACAGAATTCGGGCAGAATTCGGACAGAACTCTATGAGAAAATCTCGTTGGGATCCGTAACTGCAGAAAGACCAAGTTCAAAAAGCAACGTTCACTAACCGAACTCTGGCCGAACTCTGGCCAAATTTGGGCCGAGTTCTGCTAGGGTTCTGTTAGGGTTTTACAAATTATTTTGGGCTTTTTGAAAAGTCAAACAGTTAGGAAGTAGTTTGGGCTTTTTGAAAAGTCAAACAGTTAGGAAGTAGTTTGGACTTTTGTAAGTGGGCTTGTTTTCAAAATAAAAGAGTATTTTGAAAACATTTCTTGGATAGCCTATTTGTCAGTACGATGTATTACATCGTATTCCTAGACTCAATAAATATGAAAAATACATTGATGAAATAGGAAAATCAAGAGCCCATTGATGACGCCTTTCTTCAGATATTTGAGCAGACTTGAAGACGCCTTTTTCACTGACCACGGTCGTCCAAAGATAAACAGATCTGGAAATCTGAATACCTTTCAGGGGTTTTGCCCCCGAACCCCTGACGGGGGCGCTGCCCCCTCGACCCCTGTCCGCTGACCGGGCAGCGGAACCCCCGATGCGAGGTCCCAGATAGGTCGTTAGGCGGTTCAGAGAATCTTCTTGTATAACGCCATCTTTGGCCCATCAATAATTCTCCATTGCATATGTCCTGGTTTGATCATGTATGATCATGCTTACAGCATGTCTACAAATACATGTTAGGCAAACAAAACAATATAACTGATATAGAATATTAGGACAATGCTAAGTTTAAGTAGCAACATGATAGTGATTACATGAATATTAGTGATATTATTATGTTAAACTCAATTGATTAGCCATATTCAAAAACATGATATAATTATTGGGCTAACAATTGCATGATTAAACTGTTAGATAGGCATGTTTTTATGTATCTTGCTATGTCCCCTGAGGACCTGATGATCTCTTCAGGTAGCTGATTGCATGGAGTTAGTTAGCGGCTCATGATGGTAGTGATTACACCTGCAGGGATACATGTATTTGCTTATGATATTCTTTGTTATCCTCTCGTGCTTTATATTCCATACCATGATATATCTGCTTATTTTATAGACATATCATTCTTGGAGTCTAATCGGACAATATGCTAATAGGCTGCAGACCATGACCCATAATTGTTCATTCATGTTTCATATTTTATTGTGGATTGAGATATGGATGACATTGCCATGATTTGGCAGTATACCATAGCCTTGACAGCGTTTACGTATTCGAGTCGGGCTGGAGTCCGCTCGATACGTAGCTGGCTTGCTCACGAGCTCGCGTCCGAAAAGCGGGTGCGGGTCGTGACAACGATGCAACATATCTTTTAAGATTTGGTTTACCCTTTCCATCTGACCGTCTGTCTGAAGGTGGTATGTAGTACTAAAATTCAGTTTAGCCCCCATCGTTGCTTGCAAACTCGTTTAGAAACACGATAGAAATTGCTTGTATCTATCCGAAACTATTGTAGCCGGTACCCCATGCAGCCGAACAATCTCGTCAATATAGATTTGTGTTAACCAATCGATGCTCCATGTTATTTTGATTGCGATAAAGTGAGCCGATTTGGTCAATCTATTGTTTGCAAAAACAAAAGTTTTTCGAGAAAACTAAGTTACAAACTAAGAAAAAGAGTACAAGAGTACAATTCTGGGGAAGTACAATTGTACGAATCTGATCAGAAGATGGTCACTTTATCTCTTGGACAATGCGACGTCGAAGAAGAGAAGCTCTGAAACGTGCTGTAACAACTTGGTCAGGAGATTATGATCATTAGTGATTCTTGTGAAGTGCTTTTGAACTCTATTTGTAGAGTTTTGAGATAACTGTCAGACAGTTACACTGATTGGCGTGCCATCACCTATTTGTGCGAACGGTTGGCTTAACTGCATGAGACACATGGCATTATGTAAGAAAAGTACGCTTGGTCATGGGCAGGGTTACGTGCACGTTCTTTAAGATTAGTGGCATGCGCGCCACATCATCTAACTATTATTGGATGATAGCTGATTGATTGGCACCAATTTGATGAGTGGCACGAATTGTTGATTGGCATCGTCTACTTAAAACATTGAATCTGTGGGGATTAATTACCTCGTGCCAAATTGTGAATGGTGTTGGGTAACTGACAAACATCATTTATGATGGGTCTGACACAATCTTCTCGAGTGCCATGCGCTCGGGATTCGAAAGGATTTTCTCGACTGACGTGCTGTTAATCATTATGACAGATGCCTCAGCTTCTCGAGGAAGCTTGCCATATGGCAGCATGCATGATTTGATTGTGGCACAAATTAATGTCGGGGTGCCATTGAGCACTGGGCGCCATCTGATGATTTATTCTCAGTTCCATCTGTGAATGTCGTGATGTAGTCTCTTGATCTTTTTTAATCTTTTTCAAGACCCCCTTTAAAGTTTTCAAATTTCAAAATTTTTGAAATTTGAAATACTTTGAATAAGAACGAGCGACCTCGCGCATTTGGCATGCCACAGAATCTTAACCGACCACGGATTTCACGCACAATTTGCGCAGCTATTATGCCTAAGTTTTGGCTATAAATATCATTGAAGAGAGATAAAAAAGCTTTTTACTCAAAAACTTCTCCCTCAAGCTCTTCATCTTCTTCTTTTCGACTTTCTAAGTTCTTCGATCATTGACAATGGCACCAAAATAATCTGCCAAAGACAAAGGCAAAGGAGTCGCTGGAGCTCTATCACACACGTCGTCGTTGAGGGCGCCATAGTACCCGCTACCGTCGGTGAGAGCCGAGGAAGCAAACCCCGCTCTCGAAGGTGATTGCTTTGTTGGGGAAGATGAACAGTGTACTTAGCGCTATCTGATGGCAGCGCCAACTAAAAGCTAGCGTCAACCACATCTTTCAGAGTGCTGGTTGGCGCTGCATAATTTTCTAAATAAAGCCACCTCTTTCAGAGTGTTGGCTAAAACATATCGCGCACCCTTTGTTTATACAAAGTGCGATGCGTGCAAAAATCTTGTATGTGCAAAAATAATAACTGTCAGAACACATGCGTAAAATTTGAAAATTTTCCTGCTGTACGTGTAATTTTGGGAAATGTCATACTTTATGCGCAAAGAACAAGAAGACTGTCATAGTGTATGCACTAACTAGAAGACTGTCATATTGCATGCGCCATTCAGGGAATTGTCATACTATATGCGCCATTTAGAGACTGTTACACTGTATGCATAAGTTAGAGAATTGCCATACTATATGCGCCATTTAGAGACTGTCATATTGCGCAGAGTTAAAATCACTTCGATAATATTCTTTAATGATTTTAACTTTTGTTCCTTATCTTGTAGTTGATCTCAGGGAAGACCCTAATGCGGAGATATTGGCTTCTGTTTTCCGAGTATCAGAATACTAAAAAGATTTATCTCATGTCTCCTTCCCGCAATATGACCTTCCTATTACCAGGAGAGCTCTGCTAGAGTCCCAGGATGAAAAGACTCTACTATGTCTGATGAATGGTGAACCCTTATTAAGTATAGATCAGGTTCCTCATAAGAAACTAGCCTTCTTGTTTGGAGAAGCCATTGAAAAAGCCTCACAGCCTAAATCGAAACAAGAAAGACGAGTTTATCAGAGGGTGAATAGATTAGTATATCTCACAGACATGATGAGGCATTTATCTTTATCCCGATACGCCTATGCTAGCCGCCCTCGAAAAATATCATGGGATCTAACTCCATTCCAACAAGCTAGGGTTGCAAAGATATGCCACAAATTAGGGCCCTAAAAGAGAGACATATTCTTCAGTTCATCATAGAAATATAGCACATATTTGAGAGGCTTGAAACTAAGTTGTGTGCCGGCCGTCTTTGATGATTCCGGTCAGAATACCCTTCTTTGCGAACACCTTTGTTGTGGAGGAGCATATCCTGCTCCGAATATGCAGCTGACGGGTATGATGAATTCGGACATCAAACGCTGGAACCGACTTTCAGTCTGGGCTTTGAACAACTTTAAAGACAAGCTACTTGAATTGAAACTTTATGAACCCGTCTTAGCCACTTCTTATGACATCCGTACTAATTCCAATATATTTTTAGCCTTGGTAGAGAGGTATAACAATAGGACAGGTACCTTTGTGACTCCTCATAGAGAGATAGGCTTTGCGCTTCATAAGATACAATATATTTTGCATCTACCAATGGGTGACAATCCCTATAAAGAATATGTGCCAACTGAAGAAGAATTAGAGACTCTGGCCAAAGGGAACCCACAAATGATGGCAGTCTTTGAAGAGTTGTTATGTTATTTCATGATTTGCACTCTTTTGTATAAGAGCAAGGCGATTGGGACATGTTATCTGTCCAAGTGGTTAGTGTATCTATTCTTGGGCCATGTCCCGGAGAGTAAGTGCAAGAACACTTAGACTGCGAGCCCCACTTCTTGAACCACTTAGCAGTAATACTATCGAGAAACTGATAGAAGAGTCTAGGCATGTTGACCAAGAGATGATGGAAGATTGGCGTGATTCTGCCGCTGGTACTCCTATCAAGACTTATATAAGATAGGGTGGTATATTCTTGTCTCGAAAAGCTACTTTGGCAGGCTTCCTCTCTCTTTGGCTACGACGGTTCGTGGTTCCCGGAGCCAGTGCCGTCGATCGAATCCATCGAGGCGTACTATTTGCCGCTGTGCGTTTAGTATTTGGGTACAAATGGATATTCTTTCTGTGATGACTTGCCGGTTGAATGCAGATCTTCATTATTTACAAATACCATGATGGAAAAGCCCGGCACTCGAGACGAGTTTCCTCGTACTGAGATGCCATATACTTATTTATTTGGCTGGTTACTACTATATCATCCCACTTTGATGGATCCAGCTCTGGGTGCTACATGAAGAGATTTTATCAGCCGTTATACCATGTCTCAATGGAAAGTGAATTCCCTTTTTGATTGTAGAAAGGCATTGAACATGGGCACTGAGTAGAGATTTTTTTAGCATTGCCCCTCCTCCCGGCTATGAGAATTTTCTACCTCTCCTTATGGACTTAGAGCCTATGGCTACTCGTCCACCTCCAGCAGCTTCTATGTGGTTGAAAATGATCAGACCTTCTGACCTAGTGTATCGGTTTGAGGGTGAGTGTTTTCTGGAACCATATCTGTCTAGCCAATTTGCTCGCCAATTCGGCTACGACCAGATGCATGTTGGAAATACAACCACCTGTCTGAGAGCTTCCAGATATTTGATCGACGATGCTAGAGGATGGAGGTATTATAATACGAGGGGCACTAAAGCTATGTTTACCATGCCTTATGCTACCTTTGAAGCGGGCCCGCGTTGTCATACCTACACAAATTTTTATACCTCAGCTAATACTTTTTTCGAGGGTTTCTCGTTGTCCGATAGCTTTGTTAGCGTCAGAAGGTCACGAGCAGGGACCAAAACTACTTTGAAATTTTCAAAGGCTGAAGAGAATGTTCCTGCTAACGAGCCTCTAGAAGCTACACTTGTCGGTTTCCCTGATGAAATGCATGGTGCACGACATATCACCCTCAAGAAGCGAAAAGAGAAATCTTCCGTAAAGGGGGCTAGCAAGAAATAGAAAACTGGGGACTCATCTACCCAATCTGCCCTAGATGGGCCTCATTCTCCCACCAAAGTTCAGAAAAAGAAAGAAGCAATCGTTGTTGAAAATCCTGTGGCGAGGACGAGACTTCAAACACGACGAAACATGACTTTCCTCTGGAGGAACATCTTCCTTCAAGGGAACTACCCATCTCCTACCCATAAGGAATTGAAAAAACCATAGGAGCCGATTGTGCAGGATGAACCTTCCAGAATTGAGGGATCACCTCTACTGCCGCTTAAGCGCAAAGCGAGGAGGAAATTATTGGCAACCAAGTTGAGAAGGAGAAAATTATAGTCTCGTCTATCATCATCGAGGCAATCTCCTGTTCAGGAGCCATTACAACCGTCAGCTGAAGGCATATCTTATCCATAAGGTGATATTCTTAGTCTCTTAGTTCGGCCAGAGTTGTTAGATATTAATCCTATAGCGATCTGTATTGATATTTCTTCATCTCCAGAACCTCCACCAACCAGTGCTCCAACTCCAGTTGCTGCAGCAGCACCTACCGGTTACTATTTCAGAACCAGTAGTCGTAGGGTTCACTATTCCTTTGTCACAACAACATTGACGTCGTTTGCTTCGACGGGATTAATATCGCCACCGTTACTGATGATGTTCCAAGAGTCACGATTCTCGAAAATGCTTACTTCAAAAGATGTTATCCCGGACATCCTAGCTCCTTCGATAATCCAATCTTCTGTTGCTTCTATCCTCGACGAGGTTCCATCCAAGAGGATGAGGATGATAGAAGCATTACATTGCGACTTTGGAGATGAACCAATTGAGGAGGACCCTATTGATGCAGCCTCCGATCTTGAAGTAGCCCAAGATGCTCGAGATTTGGGGCCAAGGATGGCCAGATTGCTGTTGAGGGTGGAGCGCCTTGTTGAAGATGAGGGCGACCGGAGCCCTAATGATGACGATCAAAATCTCGATGAACCGCAAGGCGATAAGAAATCTGATGCTGAAGCTGAGATGATGAAAGCCCTAATGATGATAAGGGTGATAAAGACTTTGTGGAAGGTCTTGAAGACCCTGAGGGTGATCAGAACCCTGCTGAGGACGAGAAAGGTGATGAAGACCTTGCTAAGGGTTTCAAAGGTATTGGGGGTAATAAAAACCCCATATTAATATTGAGGGAATCCAAACCCTTACTGAGCAAGTTTTTGAAATGAAAGGGGCAGAGGTGGTAGCCCAAGAGGCCAAGCTGAGTCAGGGGATGGAAGCAGCCGCTTTATGTTAGGAGGCTCGGAGGCTGGAAGCAGCCAAGCAACTGTATCTGCTACTATGATGGAGGCTCGTTACAGAACGGGATAAATATCCCATGAGACTCCATATATGCCACCGGCCCCAGGTAGAATTTTGACTTTATTTACTCTTGTTTCCTTATCCGATGTTGTGTGATATAATAACTTACTTTGCATTGTAGTGGAACATGTAGGGACAATGGTCGAGTCCTACTGGCCTCCACCGCCTTTAGTCTCAGCTCTACCATGGCTCCCTTGGATGTTGGAACTCATGCCATGGAGGGAAGCTCCTCAGGGTGCCTGCACTGAAATCTCCTGGTGCATAAGCTGTTGTTCCTCCGTCTTTTGGAGAAGAAGGAATTCCTGCTGAAGTAGCGACACCTGGTGTATCGGTGATGACAGGTAGCATCGTTAAAACTTACACAAGTGCCTTCTTTACTTCCTTGAACACTGTTGTTCAAATGGCCATAGAAAAGAACCATCCTTACGATTTTGTAAAGAGAACTTTTTTTCAATTGAGGCTATCTGCGGACTTGGCGATGCCGAAAGGGCCAACTTCATGGAACATATCCTAAATGAGCTCGAAGATCCTATCCGATCTTATTAGGAACTGACAAGAGGAATATACAGAGACTGGTAGATACAGAGTGTGAGGTTATAGCTATTGAATATGAAGAACGACGAGCCATACTGGACAATTCTGCAGTTGCCTTCACAATACGATCTGGAGATAGAATCAAGTATTGCTGAAGTTACTTCTTCCATTAAGCTTTACAAGACTGAAGTGGCGGAGAAAGAAAAGAAACAACTGAGGGTCAAGCTCGCCTTCAAGAGCTAGAAGCTGAAATGGCCAGAACTCGTGCATCGGTCACAACAATTAGGAAGCGTCAAAAAGAAGTGCTTGAATTATCTCAATTTGCCTCGAGCCGTCTAGATGATCTGATTAGGAAACGAGATGATTTTCTCTAAGTTCGGGATGCAGAGATAGAGCATCAAGTTACATCAATGCAACCTTTGCTTCCAGTGTCCATGAGGGACTTGGCCAGGGAGAGGGTAGCTGCCACCAGGGTAGAGCAAGCCGAGCCTTTAAAGAAGATGATTTCTGGCCTTAGCACTCAGCCTCCAAAATGAAATTATCTTTAGAGATGAATGTAATAACTGATAAATGTAATGGGTTTTTTCGTGTTTGCATGATTTGCATGAAATGATGAACTGATGATCTTTTTGTGGCTCTATTACTTATATGCATCTGTTTAAGACACAAGTAATAGGTAGGAGTAAAAAATATGTTCAGAGGTACTGAACGTAACATATTTCTCAAAAATAATACACTCATTATATCTGTTTAGAGGTGATATGGATGTGACAGAATAAACTTTGACATGTTGTTACTTCTGGGATGACATTATCAGAAGTAATGTGGACGTGACAAATCGTAGATGATAGAATTCAGAGGTAATGTGGACGTAAATTCATATCTGCTGATTACCCTTGGGCCAATTGGGGCTCAAGAATAGAAAATCTTTTAAAACTGGGTTCCAAAAGAAATGTTGTGATAATTTATGGGTTAATCTTTTGAGGATACATCATAAGATCTGGTTAAACTCTGCTGGAAATTTCTGGGGGCTTATTACTCTATGGGTTTTTCACGAAAAGAGTGAATAAAATAATAATTCAAAGATTTACGTATATGCAATATTTGTTAGGAAACATACACACTTTTAAACATAATATTCTTCAAAAATTTGCCGTTGATAGGCATCATAATAATTCGGCCGTTTATCCCAATCAGCTGGTAAGCTCCATTAGAGAAAACTTGCTTACACATAGGGACCTTCCCATTTTGGCTCGAACTTGCCCCTATTCATGTGCATTATAGTCATAGACGTCTGACAGTAAGGACCATTTTGCCATTTTTAAATGTTCGTACTTTAACTTTACGGTTGAAGGATTTTGAGATACGGACTTGATATAGCTCAATGTGCTGTTGAGCTAGTAGCCGCTTCTCGTCGAGCTTCAAGCTCCTAAGTCGAAGATGGTCATTGTTTTTCCACTGTGAGTTCGTTGGCGATAGTTATCCTCAGAGATGGAATTTGGATTTCCAATGGTAAAATAACTTCGCATCCTCCGTACACTAGAGAGAAGGGTATACAGCCAGTCGGGGTAAGTACAGTGGTACGGTACGCCCAAAGACATCCAATTCTCGCTCTAGTTTTGTTTATTGGCAGCAATGAACTTCTTCAGAAGCTTGATGATTGTTTTATTAAAAGCTTCTACTAGACCATTAGTTGCATGACTATAAGCCGTGGAAGCAACATTGTTGATCCGATTATTGTCACAGGATCGAGTAATGTTTGACTAACGAACTGAGGTCCGTTGTTATGGATAATCTGTCGAGGAACGCCGAATCGATAGATCACATGATGCTTGATGAAGCTGATGACACTACTTGTCTTGACTTCTTCTAAGGGAATAACTTCTGCCATTTTGAGAAATAATCGGTTATAGCTAATATAAACCGATTTCCTCGAGCTGAAGGCGGATTGATAGGACCGATGCATCCATACCCTGGCTTTAAAGGGCTAGGATGCTGTGTAGGATGTTAGAATTCGGACGATTGGTAGATGAAATCCGTATGGATTTGACATGCTCGGCATTTTTTTGCATATTCGATTGCATCTGCCACCATAGTAGGCCAATAGTATCCCATGCGTCTGATACGATCCTGTAGCTTAGGACCAGGCTGATGTGCACCGCAGACACCGTCATGAACTTTCTGTAATATATGTTTTGTTTTATCTCCCGTAAGACAACGTAGGAGCATACCGTCAAAAGATTGTCGGTAGAGTGTTTTGGAGGAGTGATTGTAATAGTATCGAAGCGACCGACGACGGATTATCTGTAATGCCCCAGTCCCAAAATACGTAGGACCGAGTATACGAATACATGCCAGCAACACTTCACCAATGGGCCAAGCTACACAAAAGCCTATTAGCGAAATACTAAAATCATGATAACATCCCAAAACACCACACAGTCCACAGGTGTGTATATATATATATATATATTATATATATATATATATATATTATTATATATATATATATATAGATATATATATAATCACATCCACAGAGTCTATAAAGAGATCAAGAATAGATAAGAAAATGTTTCAAATATCCAGCAATAAAGTAATGAAGTCTGTGCGGGTAAAACATCTTGAAACCACAGAGAGAAAACACAATACCAATAACTACAAGTTTGATGAAAAGAAAAGGAAATAATATAGCAACTAAATATGAAGGTAACATGATTAGAGAATCCTCTGGCACTATCTCGTCCTCCTGTGCCGGTATGTCTCCAGTCTGTGCTCCGGAACCGTAAACCTCCAGGTAGTCTTCAGCTTCGTCTAAGCCTGAAAAGCCAGGTCCTCAGGGGATTATCAAGGTGCATAATATACATGCCAAGGTACAAAAATAAAAGTATGAACTAAGGCAATCTACTGTATCCGTCTATGTATTATGCAAGTGAGATACTTTTCTAGAATACCAGACCCCTTCCACTAAGGCTCACAAATACCTCAGCAGGATATTGTCCCCAGTACCGTGTCATGGCACCAAGGACAATCAATTGTCGACAGTGATAATCCATTACTCTGCTACAGAGATAAAAGTCACTAACAACGGGCCATACGATAATAGGTCTGATTTTGTAGTCAAGTTCTTCCCAATCACATGTCTAGAATCTAGCAATGTCAAGTCTGTACAGTCATCTCGAAAGTAAGCAATACTGATAAAGAAATCTATGCTAACACGAGGTCAATACCATAAATAGTTATTTAAATCTCGCATCATGAAGGTGTCGGTATCCTGCGGTCAAATGTGTCAATGGACACATCAGTATGTACGTAATGCCTAATCTCAATACTTGATGTCATTATCTTGACATTGGTACCCGTCTATAAATGGACACTAAGTATCAACGTCCTACGTCATGCAATGCTAATAAAAAGAACAACAAGATAGAAAAGAATAATCTGTAACGAAGGCAAGACAGCTTACCTGTAACTGCTGTCTGCGGGTAGGCCTGACCAACTCCGATGTCCTTGTCGATCCTCCTAAGCCTGCCTATAATAATATATTATATTTAATATTCTATATCAACATATCATATATAATATATGTGTATCTACGTCTCCTAGTTGCCACAACGTTGTTACGACATTATATCTATTTTATAATACATATAAGTACCAAATTCTCTCGTAAATACTTACAATTATAAAATAAAAAATATTTAAATTCTGGAAATTATCTACAATACCTATTATTGCTATAATTACAATTTCAATGGTGGAACTCTTTCACAAGAGTCCTATGTCAATACCAATATGACTTACTCAATTCGACCTAATAAATTAGTCCGAAACAATGATTAATTAAAATGACTAAATTCTGTAAAAATCCCAGAAATTAGTTAAAATAGTATGTATAATGTTAAACCTTGCACAACATAAAGTTTAATATGAATTCATGGAGTTTTGATACTTTTGGACACAAGAAAAGCAGAATTTTCGGAGTTTAATGACACAACAAATATCATAAATTTTAAAAATAGAAAACGGATGCAAAACCTAACAAATAGATATGCGTCGGAACTCTATCGACGTATAGATTCTGAATAAAAATATTAGAAGGATTAAAACTGAACTTAGATAGGTAAAAATGGCTTGCAACAGAATTCGTTGGTTCTAGACACCCTGTCGTATAATCGACGTCACGGGCAAATCGCTTGGAACTGGAGGATCCGACAATCAGAGGTTGGAGTAGAAATACAAAGGTAACTCTCAGATTTGCTTGAGGAGAAACGGATGAGAAAAAGTGGGTGAAACATCCTCTATAAGTTGACTAACCTGTTGTGACGTTTCAAACTTCGATTCGGTAGAGTTTTGGCCCAATTAGCGCGCCGTGCACCTCTCTAACGGCCGCAAGGTTGCTCCTACAGTTGCTAGGGTGGAAGAGAATGTTGAGGGGGTTACGAGAGTGGTGGTGGTTGGCGCAGAAGTCGAGGAGAAATCAAATTTTGTGAAGAAAGGGGGTCGGCTAGGGTTTCGGGTTGGGGGGTTGTGGTCGCACGCAAGTAGGGGCTATGTGGGGTATTGGCGGTTATGAAGAGAGAAATAGGTTAGGGTTTGGCTGGTATTTATATTATTAGGACATAGGCTTTGGTTTGATCTAATTTGGATATGATTTGGTTCTCTAAAGTATACTATTAGTAATAGGTTTCCTAATTTGGATGGTGGTTTGACCAAGTCAAAGATATAAGAGAATATTGGACATGGCTGCAATTTAATCTTTAAAATCCCCTTATATACATGTATACTTGGTTTTGGTAATCCTAGTTAGGCTATAACTAGTAGGGTTGACTAGGTTAGGGTCCGAGTAGCATTACTAGTCAAATTGGCCCCGAAAATCAATTTAATGAGTCTCATGTGCCATTTACAAATAAATAGTACATGGGAACTCGATTGGATGGTAAACCCTAGGTATATGCATTGTAGACTCAAAATAGATTAAAACCATATATTGGGTCATATGGTTTCGATCTATGTCAGGTCCCAAAATCAAATTGGAAGTTGGACCTAGAATTACGATAAATAATCAAATGGCCTAAGTTGACCCGAAATTGTGCGAAGCCAAAAGAATGTTGGAGAAAAAACTTGAGTGGGACATGATATATCAAATTGAAGGTGGATGAGTCTAGAATTCAAATATGGAATTGGATTTGAGAAAACTATATTTATTGTACTTCAAAATCAAAGATACGGTAAACTACTAACTGGAAATTGCTGAGAAACCCAATTTCTGGGCGGGCTTTTATGTAATGCCCACCCGCTGGATTATTTTTATGAAATACCCAGAATTAAGTATTTTCACGTTAAATATTTCAAGATTCTCTATAGATGCTCTGTATTTACAAAATTTGCCATTATCATAGTTCCAAAAATACCCCTTCGCGCAAATTTGGACATTTATATATAATTTTGAATTCGCAAACTCAGATTTGGATTGGGAAATTCGTATTCTTCTTCTTCACGAGAAATTTGAAATCCATTGATATCATCTTTATCAGAGATCGCAAAATCGTTCGTAGTTTATTGTGGTTTTCGTCAGTTGAACGTCAATCATCCTTCATCATCATCGATCATCATCATCATCATCATCTTCGTGGTTTCCGGCGATTAGGTCAATTGTGGAGAGAAGATCTTCTTCTTTTCTTTTTATAGATCTTAAAACAAGGTGAGAGTTCAGATCTGTAGAAATTCATCCATCAGCTTCGTATATATCGAAATTTATGCTGAATTTGAATTTGTTATGCAGATTATTAACTTAGAAAATGTTAGAGAGATTAAAATCTTGTTATTTTATGCGAATAACATTCTCCGTATGTTTTTATACGGATAATGAGCATTATCCATAAGTTACAGACAGATAATAATTATTCTCCGTTATATTTAGACAGAGAATGTCTATTCTCCGTGTGTTCTAGACGGAGAATATCATTCTCCGTTTTACTTTAAACGGAGAATGATCATTCTAAGTTAGTTCTGAACGGAGAATATTTATTCTCCGTTATATTTAGACGGAGAATGATCATTATACGGATAATGAGCATTATCCATAAGTTACAGACAGATAATAATTATTCTCCGTTATATTTAGACGGAGAATGTCTATTCTCCGTGTTTACTAGACGGAGAATATCATTCTCCGTTTAACTTTTAAACGGAGAATGATCATTATAAGTTAGTTCCGAACGGAGAATTTTTATTCTCCGTTATGTTTAGACGGAGAATAATCATTATTAGATGACAATTTTATTGTTCTATTTGCGACCTCTTATGTTTTTATGTTATCAGGGGGAAGGTATGGAATCAAGTTGTTTAGTTAATATTTGTTTCAAGGGTGACATAGTTTCCTGCCGTGTCACACATGAAAGTACCGTGAATTTTTTAAAGATTAAAGTGTGCGATCGATGGACTTCTTTGGATCCACTTTCCTTCCGTTTCAGGTTTTTGCACTCTGATGGGACTGAACTGTATGTTGAAAGTGATTTTTGGCTTCGCTCATTGGTTGGGGGTTTTAACGGTACTCATGATGTGAGTTTTGATCTATTTGTGGAGCAAATATACTCTCCATGTTCTTCATCAACATCTTTTCCTTGTCAAAGCTTTCACATGGGACCTTCGTCTTCCTCCTCTAGTTCTTTGAGTAGATGTTCTCCTACTGTAAAGGACAAACGAGTAGTACAATTTTATGAGGGCTCAACTGAGACAATGAAGAAGAGAAAATCGGATATGTGGCCTGGATCAATTACTGGTGTTGGTCAGATTTTTCTAAATGGTGTTGAAGAAGTTAGGAATGCTGTTAGAAAGGTATGTTTTGAATCTCGTCATCCATTCCACATTTTGAAATCTGAGCCGGGGAGGTATACTGTTTGCTGCAAGAATTACAAGATACATGCTTGTTTGTGGAGCTTCCATGCTATATCTATTTCGAAAGATAATCAAATTTTTGAGGTGAGGAGGTATGTGGGAGAACATAATTGTGGAGCTGGCTATATGGATAAAGGTAATCTAGTTGTTCTAGCAAAGTTTGTGAAAAGTTTGGTTAGTGACATTGTTCGAATGCATCCTAAAAAGTTCGCAAAATCTGTTGTCGATGATTTCAAGGTCGACTACGGTTTATCTGTTACATATGGACAGGCATACCACGGAATTAGGCTGGTGCACCAGGAAATGTACGGAGATGATGTTAGATCTTACAGTGACTTGTGTTGGTATGTCAACAAGGTAAAGGAAACCAATAATGGTTCCATTATCGACTTCCAGAAAGATGATTCATCAATGAGGTTTGAGCGGCTTTTTCTTTCATATGGGACTTGCGTAGAAGGCTTTCAATATTGTCGCCCAATGCTATATTTGGATGCTACTTTCCTTACAGGGAGGTTTAGAGGATGTTTGATGTCTGCTACAGCAAAGAATGGTAACCAACAATTCTACCCTATTGCATACGGTTTAGTCTCAGGCGAAGATGGTGACAATTGGGAATGGTTCCTTATAAATCTAAAGAATGTTATTGGATGTAGTAGGTGTATTGTTTTTCTTTCGGATCAAGGCACTGGTCTAGTTTCTGAAGTCCCTAAAGTGTTTCCTAATGATTACCATAGCTATTGCTATTATCACATGAAGAATAACATACCGATGAAAGAGAAAGGAAATGAAAGAGTGTATCCGCATGTACTTGAAGCTTGGAGGCAAGCAGTATATGCTCTAACTCCAGGTGTGTTAATGAGACAGATATATGCACATTTTTTATGCATTTATCATTAATTTAACAAGGAGAATGACCATTATCCGTGTCAGTAAGACGGAGAATAGTCATTCTCCGTTTCCATCACACGGAGAATGACCATTCTCCGTCCTACATAGAACGGAGAATATCATTCTCCGTTAGCTTTGAACGGAGAATGGTATTATCCGTCTTGCATAGTACGGATAATGTTCATTCTCCGTTTTTATCAAACGGAGAATGACCATTCTCCGTCCTGCAAAGAACGGAGAATGGTATTATCCGTCTTGCATAGTATGGATAATGTTCATTCTCCGTTTCCATCACACGGAGAATGGTCATTATCCGTCTTGCATTGAACGGAGAATATCATTCTCCGTTAGCTTTGAACGGATAATGACTATTATCCTTATTGCATAGTACGGATAATGTTCATTATCCGTTTCCATCACACGAAGAATGATCATTATCCGTCTTGTATTAAACGGAGAATATCATTCTCCGTTAGTAGCTTTGAACGGAGAATGACTATTATCCTTGTTTTGAAAACGGAGAATGCACTTATTTTTTTCATAATTTTGTGAATTGACCTAATTCTTTATTAATTATTATTTTTTTGTATAAAGGTGGGTATAGACAAGCAATCAGGAAGATTTATGATCTGAATTGTGGTCATGTTGTGAATTGGATGAATAAACAAAAACCTGAACACTGGTCAAACGCATTCTTTCCGGGATGTAGATACGGTGAGGTTGCTTCTAGTTGTGCAGAGCCATTCAATGCATGGATAAAGGCTGAGAAGAAAATGCCTATTTCAGCACTTGTAAATGTCATCCGTGTGAAGATGATGAAGATGATTTCGGATCGCCACAAGGTTGCAATTGGTTTGAATAGCAAATTGACTCCATACGCTGAGGATATGCTGAAGCAGCTTACAGATGATGGCATGTGTTATATGGTATATCGGTCCGGTGATTTCGAATTTGAGGTGATCGCAGATACTTCCTCCCACATGGTGAATCTTTTTGATTGTCATTGTAGTTGTCGTAGATGGAAGGTATATGGATTCCCATGCAGCCATGCAATACAATGCATCAGAGTTGGTTCAGATAAATCTGTTTACGACTTTGTGGAGCTGTATTGGACATCAGATTATTACCAGAAGTTATATTCATGTACTATTCGTCCAGTTCCAGATTCTGAAAAATAGTTTGAAAATAATTCCACTGATGTTGTTCTACCCCCTGTTCCGAAACGGGGTCCCGGCCGACCAAAGGTGGACCGTTATAAGAGCAAATATGAGAACAAGGGAAAAGAGAAGAGAAAGATAAGGTGACAGAATTGTTTTGAATTATGCAATCACAATCGCACCACTTGTCTTCTGTCTCCACGTGCTGCTACGGTGGTCGATGGGGCAGCGCCCCCTCGTTAATACATACACATATATTCCTTCTTTTATATAATTATTTTTTGAATACATATGTTACATTTTTTGATATCAATGGTAATAGTTTGAACTCTGCATATCTAATGTTTCACATATATACTAACAGCATAAGAACTTATTATCCGTTATACTATCTGATTTTATAATGCATTGAATGACCATTCTCCGTGTATCTAACACGGAGAATGATCATTCTCCGTATGAGATACATGGATAATGGTTATTTATAGGTCAAAATACAAGGAGAATGTCATTCTCCGTGTGTATTAACACGGAGAATGACCATTCTCCGTGTAATTTAACACGGAGAATGACATTCTCCGTGTTAGAAGCACGGAGAATGATATTCCCCGTTTAATTTGACACGGAGAATGACATTCTCCATTCTCCGTGTAATTTAACACGGAGAATGACATTCTCCGTGTTAGAAGCACGGAGAATGATATTCTCCGTTTAATTTGACACGGAGAATGACATTCTCCGTGTTAGATACACGGAGAATGGTCATTTATAGGTCAAAATACAAGGAGAATGACATTCTCCGTGTAATTTAACACGGAGAATGACATTCTCCGTGTTAGAAACACGGAGAATGCTCATTTCTAGGTCAAAATACAAAGATAATGTCATTCTCCGTGTGTTTTAACACGGAGAATGACCATTCTCCGTGAATTTTAACACGGAGAATGACATTCCACTTCAGTTACATTCACAGGACTACATCTCATGAGCAAAACAAAAGGTTCTTCATATCTTCATCAGGGCAAGAAGTAGAGGATTACATTTGATGTCCAAAAGGAGTGAAACATAAACCTAAAGACAGATAGAAATACCAAGACAAAATACGGAAATTTATGGAAACCCGCGGACCCTATCTGTGTCGAGGGATATACCATTCCCTCAACCATTTCGTATATGTAGGATGTAATTGATCAAGGTCGTCGGCCGGGGCTGGATGGTCAGAACTCCCAGTGCTACTACCCTCAGACTTGGGCTCCTCCTTCACAGCAGCTTCAATCTTGGGAGTAATTCCTTCCCCGATCATCACCAATTCTTCTTTTACTTTAATTTTTTGTATCACATCCTCCTTAACGAACCTTGACCCTTGTTTGATGAGAGAAGGCAGCATCTCCTCCTTCACCACTGCCGAGGACACTGCCGCAGGAGGAGAGTCACTCGGCGCAGCCCCTTTGCCTTTCGCGGATCTCTTGGCGACCTTTGGAGACATGGTTATTAAAGAAAAAAGACGAAGAGTTTTCTGAAAAACTAAAAGAGAAGGGAATAATGAAATTTCTCTCTCCTCCAGGGCCTATTTATAGGCACGGGCCACTTCCTATGCGATCACTTGTTGTATGCGTCCATTCGCCCATTGCGTTGTATGCGCCCACAATGGCCTATGCGCCCACGTGAAGAATCAGCTTACTACACACTATGCTAACACGGAGAATGGTTATTTCTAGGTACACAGAAAATGTCATTCTCCGTGTATTTAACACGGAGAATGTCATTCTCCGTGTATTTTTAGACGGAGAATGTAATTCTCTGTGTATTTTTAGACGGAGAATGACATTCTCCGTATTAGAAACACGTAGAATGACCATTTCTAGGTCAAAGAAAATGTCATTCTCCGTGTATTTTAACACGGAGAATGTCATTCTCCGTGTATTATTAGACGGATAATGTCATTCTCCGTGTCAAAATATATGGAGAATGACATTCTCCGTTTTAAAATACACGGAGAATAACTATTTCTAGGTCAAAGTACAAAGAGAATGTCATTCTCCGTATATTTTAACACGGAGAATGGTCATTCTCCGTGTTAAATTACACGGAGAATGATCATTGTCCGTGTTAGATACACGGAGAATAATATTTCTAGGTCAAAATAAACAGAAAATGTCATTCTCCGTATATTTTAACACGGAGAATGACATTATCCGTGTGTATTAATACGGATAATGACCATTTCTTAGCCGTGTATATTCTCCGTGTCAAAATACACGGAGAATGTCATTCTCCGTGTTAAAATATACGGAGAATGACATTTCTAGGTCAAAATACAAAGAAAATGTCATTCTCCGTGTATTTTAACACAGAATCAAACAACAGAACTTTAACAAAATAGATTTACATATATAGAACAAAGTAAATTAGTCGAAAAACTGAGTTTCATTACAAAGGACAACAAATACATTACAAAAGAAACCTGATAGACAGAATATATATAAGGAATTTCTTAGCCAATTTACATTGTCATTTTATTTTATGATACAAAAAGAATTGCACAGTCACCCATAAGCAAAAGCTTAGCCAAAGTTAGCCTGCTCTGTACAATAATATCATGAACTGCTTTGTTTGTTTTTTTTGTAAATCAAATGTAGCTTTCGACAAGTTTTTAATATAATACGCAACATACAGCAGGCAGCTGGGTGATAGTTGCTGTGGGCAATCTTTACAAACCTTGAGCTCTGTTGTTTCATATTCCTGAATTGCTGGGCTTTTGTCCCTCATCAATGCAATCTTCTTAATTATAATTGGCTCGATTTTATTCTTCATGTAATTTGCATCCTCGATTCCCTTAGCGCCCGTGTTTTTCCTCAATGAGTTGTAGTGTGTCCAAACATATGAGCTGAAGTTGAATGCCAGCAGTGTATAGTATTTATTCTCTTCACGGAAGAGTGGCACGAATAACCATTCGATGTCATCCTCCAACTCCATGATAAAATCTTCTATTTCTGCTTTGAAATTGTACAATGCTCCAGATGTTGGGTTTTGTTCATCGGCAAACTTAGCGGTACGCTGTTTTGCAGAAAAAAAACAAAAAACAAATCATGAGTTAGTTTTTTACAACAATATTAGTAGGTGTACACACTAATATTTATTTTTCAGTTTTAATTCTTACCAATGCATGGGGCATCATGATTGCAAACCAATTACATTGTGCACCCTGCGAGCTTGACTGAACGGTACGTCTTCTTTCGGCTTGTACTTCGTTCATAATCTTTATTGTGAAGTTCATAACATTGGCCTCTATTTCATCCATATTTAATGTCTTGTATTTCTTTAGCATTAAAGAGCAAGGTAACATCATTGTTTCTTCTTCTTATTTTACAACTTTCTGGAGCAGTTGGAAAGTATTGGTATACATTTTCACTGCACATAAATTTAGTTTCGATTATGGTAATAATATAGGTTAATGATATAATTGTAAAAAAGTAACTCCAACAGAGAGAATGATCATTCTCCGTTATGAATTAGACGGAGAATGGCTATTCTCCGTGTATTATAACACGGAGAATGACTATTCTCCGTGTATTTTTATACGGAGAATGATCATTTCTAGGACAAAATACACAGAAAATGTCATTCTCCGTGTATTTTTACACGAAGTATGATCATTCTCCGTTTACTTTGATACGGAGAATGGACATTCTTCGTGTTAATACACGGAGAATGACCAGTTCTAGGTCAAAATACAAGGAGAATGTCATTCTCCGTGTATTTAACACGGAGAATAACATTCTCCGTGTAAGAAACACGGAGAATGCTCATTCTCAGGACAAAATACAAGAAAATGCCATTCTCCGTGTATTTTAACACGGAGAATGGTCATTCTCCGTGTTAGATACACGGAGAATAGCCATCTCTACGTCAAAATACAAGGGAAAATGCCATTCTCCGTGTATTTTAACAGGAGAATAACATTCTCCGTTTTAGATACACGGAGAATGACAATTTTCCGTGTTAAAATACACGGAGAATAAACAAGAATGATCATTCTCCGTTGTGAATTGTACAGAATTTGGTTCAAGTTTAGAATACTTACGTTGGAGACATCCTTCTTGGGTATACGATGCTCCTGTATAGACGCTTCAGCTGATCGTCTGCTTGGTTCCAAAGCCTGAGTTTTTGATATTGCATCAGCATTTTTCCCTCTTTCACTAGCTTGGCTGTTTCAGGAGAATCTTCTTCAAGTTCTTCATTTTCTAACATCTTCTTTTGTCTACCTTCTCGGGACTGGAAGGAGCTTTTCTTTTCTCACCAGAAGTTACTTTCTTATTGGTACTGGACGGAGCTTTTCTTTTCCGACCAGCAGCTACATTCTTACTTGTAGCATCAGCTGTTTTCTTCTTTTCCAGTGTTGTAAAATCATCATCCGCTGGAGCATTTGATTGTTTTTTAATCCCTCCTGGTTCTCTTGCTCTTGTGTAATGTTTTTGAGGAACTGCTTTAGTCTCCTCCCCAAGCTGCAATGCTTTGGCCATTGCTTCAAGGTTAACAATTGTATCATTCTTCTGTTTGATTTCGTCATTCAATGATGCAACTTCCTCGAAAAGTTTGTTGTTATCACTATTGAGCTTTTTATTCTCCTTTCTGAGATTGTCTGTTTCTTTCACTGATATAAAAACAAAAAACAACAAGAGGTATGATGTCAATATTATATAATCTTCTTTTTAAAAACAATAAAAAATATTATTATCCGTTTACTTTAATCCGAAGAATATCCATTCTCCGTGTTAAGATACACGGAGAATAACATTCTCCGTGTCAAAAATACACGGAGAATGTCATTTCTAGGTCAAAATACAAAGAGAATGTCATTCTCCGTGTTAAGCTCAACGGAGAATGATCATTCTCTGTTAGACTTACAAGGAGAATGGGCATTCTCCTATAACATAAACGGAGAATGGCTATTCTCCGTGTTAAGATATACGGAGAATAACATTCTCCGTGTCAAAAATACACGGAGAATGTCATTCTCCGTGTTAAACTAAACGGAGAATGTCTTTTCAAGGTCAAAATATAAGTAGTGACATTCTCCGTTTAGTTTAACACGGATAATGACATTCTCCGTGTATTTTTGACACGGAGAATGTTAACATTCTCCGTTTAGTTTAACACGGAGAATGACATTCTCCGTGTATTTTTGACACGGAGAATGTTATTCTCCGTATATTTATAAACGGAGAATGTTATTCTCCGTGTCAAAAAATACACGGAGAATGGCCATTTCTTGGTCAAAATACAGAACGTCATTCTCCGTGTTAAAATACTAGCGCAGAATGTCATTCTCCGTATATTTTAACACGGAGAATGCTCATTCTAAGTGTGTATTAACACGGATAATGACATTCTCCGCTAGTATTTTAACACGGAGAATAACATTATCCGTGTTAGAAACACGGAGAATGATCATTTCTAAGTCAAAACACACAGAAAACGTCATTCTCCGTGTACTTTGACACGGAGAATGACATTCTCCGTGTTAGATACACATGATTACAAATTAAAATTTTGAAAAAATAGAATATTTTACCTTTTAGAAGTAGCTCCTCAACACGTTGACGAAGCTTCTCATTATCAGCAGTAAGCTCAGATTTCTGCTTTCTAAGGGAGTCTAGTTCCTGTTCCGACCCCTTTGCCTCCAGTTCTTCAACTCTTCTACGGAGTTTCTCATTATCAGCAATAAGGAGCGATTTCTCGTTCCTTATAGAGTCTAACTCCTTCTCCAAGCCATCAGTAACGAGATCCATAGCACGTTGTTGGGCTACATCTGCCTCTAGTTTTTGGGCTCTTTCTTGGAGTTGCTCATTCTCAGCGATAAGCTGAGATTTCTCCTCCAAGACACGCAACATATCTTCATTCTCAGCTATGTTTGTTGCTGGTGCTTGGGCTTCAGCTTGTGGTTCTTCTTCATCAACAGCATTATCTCCACCTTCTATACTATGCTGCTCTGCTGGGTCTTCTACTTCTTCAACAGTCAATGTAACGAAATCTTTGAATATCAATTCAGAATTCGTTTGAGCCCCTTGATATTCATTTTTGAGGAATATAGAGATTCTATTCCCATCCCATGTGTAGAATCTCGGGTATGTGCTTATTGGCTTGCACTTCCTTTCCAACAGTTGACTGTGCTCTGCAAACCAATACAAGAAATATATCGTACAACCTTCAATCTTCTTGTACGATATCTCAATGTCCCCATCTTCAGCTTTTGTAACAGCCCTCTTTATGCTGTCCATGATGTACCCCAAAATAATCCGTGGCCAACAGATGCTTTTTATAACATCTATGCTCTCCACCAGAGCGAAGAACTTGTACGGCAAGTTCGACCCACCCATTCTGGTGAAGAATGTTGTTTGGCACAAGTTGAATATTATTAACCTGGCCAACTCATCAGGACTTGCATTTCTGTCCCCCAACAACTCTAAGATCCTTTTCTTAACTTCTGCATTTGATACTTCTGCATTTTTTCCCTTGGAATTTGTCAGCAGTCTTTTGAAGTGTTCTGTACACATGCTGAATGAGTCTGCTGGTGGGGGGGGGGGTCTTCTGTTTTTCAGTGATGATCTTTAGATACTTCTCATCAACTTCCCTGTCTTCATTCATTGGCAGACCGAAAATGGTTACCATCTCATCAGCAGTTGGTGCTACCTTGACACTGCTGCTCAACTGGAAATATCCAATGCCATCTTCTTCTAAGTAAGTCCCCATCAAGTTCTCCAGACCTTGTGTGACTTTAGATAGTTCTGACTTTTTCACCTTGGATCTGTAGAATACATCTATGAAATTGTAGAATCTAACATTCTTCAAGGTTTCAATAACTGCTTCAGGCAAATGGCCACACTTTTCCTTCACCTCATCCATAAGAGAGAGTATTGGGGTGAATGTTGCACGGAAAAGTCTTTCTTCTTTGTTCCTGACAGTTTTTTTTCCTAAAAAAACAACAATTAGGTTTACGTCAACATTTTTCTTTATTATAATAAGGAGAGTGACCATTCTCCGTGTAAAAATACACGGAGAATATCATTCTCCATGTACTTTTACACGGAGAATATCATTCTCCGTGTACTTTTACACGGAGAATAGCATTCTCCGTGTAAATATACACGGAGAATGCTCATTCTCAGGACAAAATACAAGAAAATGCCATTCTCCGTATATTTTAACACGGAGAATAACATTCTCCGTGTTAGAAACACGGAGAATAACATTCTTCGTGTTAGAAACACGGAGAATGCTCATTCTCAGGACAAAATACACAGAAAATTCCATTCTCCGTGTACTTTGAAACGGAGAATGGTCATTCTGGGGTTTATTACTCATTTTTGTACTTGCTGTTTTATTTTCCAATTATTTCTTCAATTGAGAGAAAGAAAAAGAGTAGTAGGAATTCTCTTATCCCATTCGGAAGGATATCATCCTCATAATTATCCATGACTGTTTTTGTCTATAGCATGACCACTTGATGAAATGTGGAGGAAAGTGAGGGAAATGGCCGATACTACTGGAAGGATTCCTCTTTGGCTGATAGGTACTGTAGCTGGTATTCCTGTGATCGGTTTAGTAGGTATTTTCTTTTACGGTTCATATTCCGGGTTGGGTTCATCTCTGTAGGAACCAGATTGTAGATATAAAAAAGTAAGAACTCAGCGGGACCCTACTTCCGCTCTAATCAAACAAAAGGGTAAGGTCCCGCTGAGTTCTTACTCTTAGAACGAGACTTTTATCTATTCCATAACATACAAATTAGAAAGTTATCCAGTCAACAGGCCGAAAGGCGTAGTCGATGGACAATAGGTGAATATTCCTGTACTACCCCTTGTTGGTCCCGAGGGACGGAGAACATTCTTCATGTTAGAAACACGGAGAATGCTCATTCTCAGGACAAAATACACAGAAAATTCCATTCTCCGTGTACTTTAAAACGGAGAATGGTCATTCTCCGTGTTAGATACACAGAGAATGACCATCTCTAGGTCAAAATACATGAGAGAACGACATTCTCCGTGTATTTCAACACGGAGAATAACATTATCCGTGTTAGAAACATGGAGAATGCTCATTCTCAGGACAAAATACACAGAAAATTCCATTCTCCGTGTATTTTAAAACGGAGAATGGTCATTCTCCGTGTTAGAAACACGGAGAATGCTCATTCTCAGGACAAAATATACAGAAAACTCCATTCTCCGTGTATTTTAAAACGGAGAATGGTCATTCTCTGTGTTAGATACACGGAGAATGACCATCTCTAGGTCAAAATACAAGAGAAAATGCCATTTTCCGTGTACTTTAAAACGGAGAATGGTCATTCTCCGTGTTAGATACACGGAGAATGACCATCTCTAGGTCAAAATACACGGGAGAACGCCATTCTTCGTGTATTTCAACACGGAGAATAACATTATCCGTGTTAGAAACACGGAGAATGCTCATTCTCAGGACAAAATACACAGAAAATTCCATTCTCCGTGTATTTTAAAACGGAGAATGGTCATTCTCCGTGTTAGAAACACGGAGAATGCTCATTCTCAGGACAAAATACACAGAAAACTCCATTCTCCGTGTATTTTAAAGCAGAGAATGGTCATTCTCCGTGTTAGATACACGGAGAATGACCATCTCTAGGTCAAAATACAAAGGAAAATGCCACACTCCGTCTATTTTAAAACGGAGAATGGTCATTCTCCGTGTTAGATACACGGAGAATGACCATCTCTAGGTCAAAATACACGGGAGAACACCATTCTCCGTGTATTTTAACACAGAGAATAACATTATCCGTGTTAGAAATACGGAGAATGCTCATTCTCAGGACAAAATACACAGAAAATTCTATTCTCCGTGTATTTTAAAACGGAAAATGGTCATTCTCCGTGTTAGAAACACGGAGAATGCTCATTCTCAGGACAAAATACACAGAAAACTCCATTCTCCGTGTATTTTAAAACGGAGAATGGTCATTCTCCGTGTTAGATACACGGAGAATGATCATCTCTAGGTCAAAATACAAGGGAAAATGCCATACTCCGTCTATTTTAAAACGGAGAATGGTCATTCTCCGTGTTAGATACACGGAGAATGACCATCTCTAGGTCAAAATACACGGGAGAACGCCATTCTCCGTGTATTTCAATACGAAGAATAACATTATCCGTGTAAGAAATACGGAGAATGCTCATTCTCAGGACAAAATACACAGAAAATTCCATTCTCCGTGTATTTTAAAACGGAAAATGGTCATTCTCCGTGTTAGAAATACGGAGAATGCTCATTCTCAGGACAAAATACACAGAAAACTCCATTCTCCGTGTATTTTAAAACGGAGAATGTCATTCTCCGTGTTAGATGCACGGAGAATGACCATCTCTAGATCAAAATACAAAGGAAAATGCCATACTCCGTCTATTTTAAAACGGAGAATGGTCATTCTCCGTGTTAGATACACGAAGAATGACCATCTCTAGGTCAAAATACACGGGAGAACGCCATTCTCCGTGTATTTCAACACGGAGAATGACATTATCCGTGTTAGAAACACGGAGAATGCTCATTCTCAGGACAAAATACACAGAAAATTCCATTCTCCGTGTATTTTAAAACGGAAAATGGTCATTCTCCGTGTTAGAAACATGGAGAATGCTCATTCTCAGGACAAAATACACAGAAAACTCCATTCTCCGTGTATTTTAAAACGGAGAATATCATTCTCCGTGTGTATTAACACACGGATAATGTCATTCTCCGTGTATTTTAACACGGAGAATGAATATTCTCCATGTTAGATACACGGAGAATGACCATTTCTAGGTCAAAATACAAGGGAGAACGCCATTGTCCGTGTATTTTAACACGGAGAATGGCCATTTCTAGTTCAAATGACACAGAAAGGGCATCATCCGTGTATTTTATAGACGGAGAATGATCATTCTCATTTGCCGCGTCAATATAAACGGAGAATGAACAAGACTCAAAGTTTTACCCTTTTTTTTCCCTTCTTCTTGATCTTCTTCTTCTCCTCCTGCTACTTCTTGTTGTTGTTGTTCTCCGTGTTCTTGTTCTTCTACTTCTTCTTGCACTTCTTTTTCTTTTGTGATGTTTCGACTACGAGCAACCCTCTTAACTTTCACCCCTTGTTTCTTTTGTTTTCCAACATCCACTTGTTCTCCGTCTTCTCTAACTCGGTCTACATCCATTGATGATGATTGCAACATTGTGTGAAACTTGCGAATGAAGATTCGCTGGCACTTTCTTGTAGGAATTTTCTAAGATTTTTGGAGGAGATGACCTAAAATCGAAAGCGAACAGAGTATGGAAGAAGAGGGAGCGAACGAAACATTTTTTTGAAGAGTTAGTGGGTTTGTATGTAATTCTCCCTCTTCTGGAATCGAACCGTTTTTCTGAAGAGTTGCTGGGTTTGTGGATATTCTTAATAAATTAGAAGGGCAAAAAGGTCATGCCGTCCCCTTTTATATATATTTTAGATAATGCTGGGCACGCGATGAAAGTTTCTTTTGGGGTGGGTTTTTCATAAAACTTTTTAAATTTTTGGGCATTTCATAAATTTTCTCAACTACTAATGTAGTCATTATTGACTTTAATATTTAAAATATCCATATAAAATAAATAAAATAATTAAAATAAATTCCAAAAAAATCCAGAGGCATACAACCTACCCATCTTAGGAAATTTTATCCTCGAAATTAAAATAATACTAATATATAAAAAATCTATAACTTAAAAATAACACGCTATAACTTACCAGAATCCATGAATAGGTGTGCATATTGCTCACACATCTAATCTTCATGCTCCCAAGTTGATTCTCCCAGAGAATGGTGCCTCCATGCAACTCGAACCAGTTTAATCGTCTGTCCTCTATGCGTCTTGTTGCTCGTATCCAAGATACCTATCGACTGCTCATGATAAACTGGTTCCCACTGTGATCTCAGAGTGATCGACCACATGATTGGGATCAATCACATCTCCTTAATTGTGAGACTTGGAACACATCATACACTCCCTCTAATGATGGGGGCAATACAAGATAATATGCCCCTTCTCCAATATGCTCTATATTACCAAGGGGTCACAAATCTAGAGGTACGACTTTCTAACTTGGCTTTTGAGTCTTCTTTTATTACTAAACATAGGGCTAGAAAAATCACAATTACTCCATAAACTCTGTCAATGCTTAATGTCACACCCCAGAACCAAAATACTAGAGAGCGGGGGACAGACACAGCCATCTACGTACATTGAAGTACAACCCACCTCGCAATACGGTCACGGCTGTCTAGATGCATGAGGGTTTATCTACAAGCCATCAGTCTCTTATGGTTAAGAACAAGCCTAGTATCTCAATCTCAAGCAAGCAAGTAAATGTTACAAGATATTAGATCATCAGACATACAAGGTAAGACATCCCAAACGTTACATATTTAGATGATCATGAAACTAGTCATACAAAATGCGAAGACTAGCAAGCGTTTAAGTTATACATGATCAACCCTAGGATTTGTCAATCATGTTACAGCCCTTAGGTAGACAAAGTAAGTTTCAACACGAGTTAACACTTGTTCGGCGACAAAACGCCTCAAAAGAATAATTTATAATAGAGCGGGGAACAAAAGAAGAAAATCCACTCGTTGTCAGGGTTATGCCTGGTGTTCACCATCTAGCTGGAAGACAGGTAGATCCTTGGGAGCTACTCCAAAATCTGGCCATACAAAACTAGCTGGGTCAGACCTTGGCTTTCGCCAACAGTAAACTATTAAGGATCGCATCCCGCGCATATTCTACATTATAGCTTGCAACTGATTTCGCTTCCGCTTCTGGGAGATCAGACGGAGCTCGATTAGAGCAAGTGCCACAAGGGAGGCTTCACTTAAGAACTAAAACCAGCATATTAGCACATAAAGACAAATGATAACGAAAGACATGAGTTAGAGAAAACAGGGTGTTAAACGATAGGATAACTAAAGGACTATTCCGGTAACCAAGTTATAACCCGTAAACCAAACAAGGACCGGGGTTGTAACCCTTCACCTGGACAGAGCTTAGTCTCCAAATCATTTATCGACAAGAGTAAAGCATAACAGTAATGTACCAAAGTAATCATAAACTGGCACTGTCTAGACAAGACTAGACTGGACTCCATCCATCAATCACGGCCAAGCAATGTGTACGGCTTGATACTTTAACTAACTAGGGTTATCACAAGCCTAGTTACTACAAGATACAATGAGATGTTCCAGCAGTCACAAGCCCTGCAGCTATCTAGGTTATCCAGGCGAGGTTGCTTAGAGTTACCAAGAGTTATAGAATCATTAGGTGACTTGGAGTGCAACACATGGCAGTGTGCTATAGTACTTATGATTTCAAGAAGTGCCCCATATGACAGTGGGCTGGAAATGTGCCATACTCGTCGGCAGGCTACAAGTCCACTCAGGTGTGGCCGGGATAACATGATCACCTGTAATTGGAGAAATCTCTCTATATGAACTACTTGATCAATCTAATCATTAACCTAGTCATATTCATTATGAATCCCTGACCGTGGTAACCAGGAATCCATATCCAAGACATGATGCAAGACGAGACAGGTAGCTTGTATAATCACAATCAAGAAAAATTAACCACGGTGTCAAGACAAGTGTTACTTAGCAAGTCAGGATAGCTGTCGCAACAGCCTTTCAAGATTATCATGTCATGTTAGGTTACTTATCATGTCAATAGTGCATCATAATGGACTACCATCAAGAATTATCATGCCAAGTTGTTTGTCAAGATTACTTATCAGGAGTGCGCCACCACGAGCCACTATCAAGCTTGTATATGTCATGTTTACTCGTTACCTGTCAGGAGTGCGTCTCGATGGGCCACTATCAAGATTATACATAGTCTTATCAAGTTACTTATCATGTCAAGAGTGCTTGTCAAGAGTGCGCCTCGACGGGCCACCCAAAGGGGTTATCATGCCGTATTTATGCCGTAATCAATACTGGCAAGTCATGTTGTGCTCAACAAGTTATCGAGTCGGGTTGTCACAAGATAGGTAAAGCATAAATTACATGCAAGATCACAAGCATATACATCAATAACTAGGAGAACATGCATGGGGGCAAGGGACAAGGGGTCTCATGGCAACAAGTGGCGCTGGTCAAGTGGCGCCAGAGAAATGACATGTGGCACCAAGGGGGACAGGTGGCGCCTAAGTTGGGTTGCGCCCGGCTGGGGTGCGCCAGGTTAGGTTGTGCCTGACTGGGGTGCACCAGGTCAGGTTGTGCCAGGTCAGATTGCGCCTGACTGGGGTGCGCCAGATCAGGTTGTGCCTGACTGGGTTGCGCCAGGTCAGGTTACGCCATAGCCAAAGGGCGCTGGACTGGGTTATGCCAGAGCCAAAGGGCACTGGGCTAGGTTGTACCCGACACTATTTTTCTTCTTCTCCAAACAACAACGAAGAACCTATGAAACCCAAAAACTTCAAAATGCCATAACTTGCTCAAAACAAGTTCGAATTGAGACTTCCAAGGGTCTAAACTACGTAGAACGAGATTTCCTACAGCCTGGGATGATTGGTTTTAGGAAATACTAATCTTTAATAGATCAAAACTAAGAAAAATAAGAAAAGATCAAAACTTAGATCTACAAAAAATCTATCCATCAAAACCGAAAATGCTAAGTTCTAAAGAGGCTTAGAATCAAGCAGAGAAGAGAATGGAAAAATAAAATAGAAGATCCATCATGAAGTAAGATTGCACTTGTCTAGGATTTCTTTGGTGGGTGGGAGGAGTAATAGAGAAGAATGAGTAAATAAAAGAATTATAGAGGAGAGAGAGAGGAGTTGGCTTTTATACAAACTCTCTTCATCTCAAACCAAAATAAACCAAGCCAAGACAAGAATAAACCAAGACCAAGCAATGCTAGACAAGTCAAAATATGGGTCGAGAATTCGTACACGTATACTGAAAATACGTATAACGAAAAACGAGAGTGACACTTAAACTCTATATTATATTCCTATAAGTAATATTACAACTACTATAGTAGTTAGCGAAGAAATCTTTCTACCTATAAGCAATCTATACAGTCCTTACAAGTATGCCTAACCATTGATACCTATTTGGGGTAAAGGTCGAAGCTGAACTAGACAGCTACATAAACCTATTGGTCAACCTTCTAGTTCGGGCCTGCTATAGGTCATTTCAAGGCTAGTGTTATCATGTATGGAGATGATCATTTATTCTAATTAGATCTTCTTACTCTATCTAACTCACTTAGATTGCAAATTAGCCTGACACTATCGTTGAATAATAGTTTCTCTAGTTCTTTTAATCTAGCCCTATCCACAAGCGATGACTGCACTTCAATATAGGCAATTACTCCTTGTTATCCCGGTATAATGACTTCTATTCCAAGCTTCTGAAGATGCTCCAATAATTATGACTGAGCTGTCAAAAATATACAGTGGACTTCCTACTCAAAGCGTCTGCTACTACGTTCGCCTTGCTAGGATATTACTACAAATCTATATCATAGTCTGTTATGAGCTCCAACCAATGCCTCTATCTCATATTCAACTCCTTCTGTGTGAAGATGTACTTTAAGCTCTTATGATCAGTAAATATCTCCACACACACTCTATACAAATAATGCCTCCATAGCTTCAATGTAAAGATCACTGCTACTAGCTCCAAATCATGAGTAGGATAATTTTTCTCATGTACCCTCAGCTGCCTTGATGCTTACGTTAGGACCTTTTCGTGTTGCATCAAAACACATCCAAGTCCACTACCTGACGCATTACTATATACCATAAAGCCTTCCGATCCGGAAGGAAGCGTCAAAATAGGCGCTGAGATCAACCTCCTTTTCAATTCTTCAAAAGCCTTCTGACAATCTTCTGTCCACTGGAACTCCTGATCCTTACACGTCAACAGTGTCATCGGCTCTGCAATTCGTGAAAAATTCTCTACGAACCTGCGGTAATATCCGACAAGTCCGAGAAAACTCCTAACTTCTGCAACCGATATTGGTATAGGCCAAGACTCCATGGTAGCTATCTTCTTTGGATCCGCTGAAAGTCCTTCCTCCATGACAACATATCCAAGGAAAGGAAATTTATTAAGTCCACTAACGTGTTCGAGAAATTTGCCACTAGAGACTCCCAGAAATGACTTGGTAGAATTCATTTTGAGTTGGTGTTGATGCATTAGATCGAAGATAGTCCTTAAGTCTTAGATGTGATTTTCTTTTAGATGACTTTTGACAACAATATCATCGACATAGCACTCGACTGTTTTCTGTAAGTGTTCACTGAAAATAGTACTCATGGCCCACTGATAGGTAGTACCAGCGTTCTTGAGATCAAAAGGCATGACTGTGTAGCAGTAGACTCCTAGAGGAGTACGGAAGGATGTATGCTTTTTATCTTCAGGATTCATCTTGATCTGATTGTATCCGAAGAATCCGTCCATGAAAGACATTCGTTCAAACCCGCAGATATTGCCGATCATCATATTAGTGATTGGAAGAGAAAACTCATCCTTGGGACAAGCTACATTGAGGTCCCTAAAGTCGATGCAGACTCGGACTTTTCCTTTTTTCATAACCGAGACGACATTAATCACCCAGTCGGGATGTTGTTCTTCCCTAACAAAGCCGCATGCGATAAGCTTCTTGACTTTAGCTTCTATGGCATCCATCATATCAGGTCGGAATCATCGATGTTGTTGTTTGACCGGTCTAGCATTCGACAGTATGTTGTGCTTATGAGTAGCAATCTGAGGATTCAGTCCCGACATATCTTTATAGCTCCAGGGAAATACGTTAATGTATTCTCTAATGAGATGGATCAACTCTTGTTTATCTGCTTCCGGAAGACTTTTGCTGATAATGATTAGCCTTGGAGAAGCTTCGTCTCTGACATCGATTTAAATTAATTCGTCCTCAGTGGGTGGTTTACACTGTATACATCCGTTGTACCCAAGACTCTTCCTTATAAGCTTCGATTGAGTCATTATTATCCTGTGAGAATTCAGCTGTCACCATATTGGAAGATAGAGTCACCCGATGGACCCTATACTGGTGTCTGAATCCTATGAGGAAGGGTAAAAAAAATTAGACTTTTCCTCTTTATCAGAATCAAAACATCTGGGGTTGTAATTGGCGTAATATAGCCTAACCCATGTTTTGTTTTGTCATAATACTGTGATGACTTTCCTTTTGGGGCGGGTATACGAATAGGAGTTCGTCTATCTTTACCACCATTGAGGCAAAATTTGAAATTGTAGCCCATCTTCCGATGATGTTTTTGGATTGTTGACTGTAATAACGTAGTTAAATTCACCCACTATCATCATTTTCAGAGTCACTATCAAATATAGCCCCTTGATTCAATCCTTTACTAAAGAGGATAGTATGCTCATCTTTCTTTCAAGAAGGAATTAGAAAGAATAAGTTTTGTACTGGTTTAAGTGATACCTCATCTTAGAAAGATTAGACTTCCCCAAAGGTAAGAGGTTCAAAATTGTCCAAAATTTCTAAAAAATACTGTGTGTAATAATTGATATTAATATACTGCAAAGAAGATGCTGCTTTATTGATATTTGCATCAACATTTACAACAGTGTTTTTAACCTTGGCTGATGACTTACCGAAGTTAATAACAAGGGGAGAAGAAGTAGGGGGTTTGTTATGACAAAGGTTGATAACAAGAGGCTCATAAGAGATGAGCTCCCTTTGTTTCTTTTTTTAGTAGGAGAGGCTTAATAGAAGGAGAGAGATTAATAGTCAGCATATGAGAGGACGAGAGACGAGAAATGCGTCCTTTAACTAGAATTACTAAGACCTTATCTGGATTGTTCTTTCGATCTTCTTCGGTGTCCATAGCTAATACAAACTTCATGTACTCTTCTTCGTACATCTTAGAGTATGTATAATAGGCATCGATACCTCGGAAGGGATTGAGATCAGCCACTTCTTTCTTGATTTCTCCATTTTCATCAACATATTTAAAACATTGATGGAGTGTGGATGGCACAATGTTATGTTCATGCAACCACGGTCTTCCTAACAACACATTGTAGGAGATGTGATTGTCAATCACATAGAAAGTAACTTTTGTATGGAGATTGCCAATTTGGACTTTTAGGCGGATCTTTCCTAACAGTTCACTTCTTCTGGAATTAAATCCAAGGATAGTCGTGATCATCATGGAAAGACTATGGACTGGGATCTTCAATGCATCTAACAGAGTCTTCGGTATAATATTGAGGGCGGATCCAAGGTCGACCATAATACGATAGACCTTCATTGTGTCGACATACCCTGTAAAGGTGATATTAGGAATCAGTTCCATCACACTATGGCAATGAGAGCATGCCACAGGTTCTTCATCTGGTTTCTTGAGATGTGCCAGACAAGAGTCGGCTTGTATCAAAGCCTCACTTAATATTTCTCGAGTTTCCTTCAAAAGACACAGGAGTTCAAAATCAATAATCTTGTTGGGGTATTGGCTTGAGCCAATATGTCGAAATTATATAATTTTTCTAGTCCTTGCAATAGATTTTTCTTCAGGCTTTTGTCAAAACGAGTCGGTTGCTTGTCCTTTTCAACTGTTATTGGCTTAGCAGGACCCGAGTCAGCTGGTTGAGATGATGTTATAGGGACATTAGGAGCAGGAGGAGATGATATCGGAGGAATATTAGATATAGGAGGAGTGACAACATTCTCCTATCCTTCTGGATAGTCTCTGAGATAGAGCCTCCCAGACCTGGTACCAGTCATGGCTTCTTCTTCTGGAACAGGTGAGAAAGAAACTATGTTGTAGTTTTTCAGTCGTGTCTTGCTTCTGAAGGATTTCTTCTTTTGAGGAGATGAATGATCTATCCATAATCCCAGGCCGACACGGGACTGGTTATCTTGAAGACGTAGAAAAAAAGGTATTAGAGATCCTTTTTCGTCATTCAAGCCATAAGCTTCCTATAGGTCGTATTCCATCTTCATCGTCATCTCATGAGACTGCTGACTATACCAATGAAATTCTGATCGGTACTTGATTTCTGGCTTCGGTGACACAATCGTCGAAGAAAGAAATGAAGTTGCCGCTGGAGTGTTTAGAGAAGGAATACGAACATCCAGTGAAGTGAATTCATTTGAAGTCATATGACATGACTTATACTTGGCCGTCTTCTTTGACTTGGCAAAAGAAGTAGATATCTTTGGTTGAAAGTCGGTTACCAAAATCGGGGTGAATCTATATGATTTTGCCTTTGTCAGTTGATAAAGGAACCAAGCCGTCACTTCTTACTGGCGGGAGGTTGAGATCTCCAAGGTAGCCTTTGGGATAGGAACAATACCGTCCTGTACTAGCTGAGCGGGGAAGTCACCGAACTGTAGAGATGCGACATTGGCCGTCATCGTCTTCTCGTCCCGCTGAAGAGTAATTATCGTGGCATTGATCAACTCTTGAATATTTTCTTTGAGTACGTAGCACGTCCTGGTTGGATGCCCCAGGAACCTGTGATACATACAATATTTAGAATTGTCAGTTTTGTCTACTTCATCTGGCCGTTTAGCGTCGGACAGTTGAAGTTTGCTGCTCTTGATCAGATAATCAAATATGCTCAGGATGTCGTCTTCATCAAAGGAATACTCCTCTTTGGGACATGGTGCCCTTTGTGGAGGTACCGTTGTTGTAGGTGCCGACTGACTCACGTTGATAGTCAGGGCTTCTTTTCCTTTATAGTTGTTTTGATTACCCCCACTGCTGGTAGCAGGATGTTCCTCTTTGTTGAGATTAGGCATCGGGATGCCTAGCAGCTTGAACTTATCAGCACTATCTTTGGCTACCCTGGCACTTACTATAAAGGAACCCTAATCTTGGAATTGTGTGGGTCATGTCCACATGCTGACTATAGGTAACAAGTTTTGCATGTATCTATAGTCAACGCATCGGGAGTATCCAAAGGCATTTTGAGTGCTTCGCGACGGAAATGCTCTATGAAATGTTCAACAATTTCATTAGGTCTTTGTTTGATTTTAGTAAGGGCAGACTTGGTCATGTCATTTGTTCCTTCATAGAACTGTCCTAGGAACATCTATTTTAATGTTGCAAAGGATGTTATGCAATCATCTGGCAAGCTACGATACCAGTCATAGGAAACACCTGTTACACATCCGACAAACACTCTAGTAAATAGAGAATCGTTCTGTTGAAGACGGTCAGTCATCATCTCAAAGTGGTTGATATACTGACTCGAAGATATGCTACCGTCAAATAACATTATGGTCGGTGGCTTATATTTGGGTGGGAACGAAACTTCCTTCCACTCAGCAGGATAGGGTTGTTTGATCCCTAGCTTATGTAAACCCTCTTTTTGGTTGAAAGCTTTAAACTAATTCCGTAGAAGCTTGACTGCTTCCAAAGGGTCTCCCAATATTGGAGAGGCGGTAGACTGGTTTAATGGATTGGGAGGTGGAAATGCATGATAAGTGTCACTACCATATTTTTGGCTTGAGGGTATTTTGGTCATTTTGACTTTTTGGTGATTTTGAAATTTTATTAATTAAATATGTACTAATTGTTAGGTTGAGACTTGACCTAGAATCTTAGCCTAATCTAGATTAGCCTTGAGCCTAGAATCTTGATTAGGATAACCTAGTAAATGACAAGACTAACAATATCTAGACATTTCTAAGTAGGATATTTATCCCTTAGGATATTTGTGAAAAAGAAAGCCTTAGGACTAATTGAACCAATAGAAAGGCTTGGAATTGGGTGGACAAGCCCTAGCCACTCATCTACATCTAAAGCCTAACCCTAATTCATCTAATGGCAGCCACAATAGTATCCTCCCCCTCCTATAAAGAATCCTTAAGAAACACTTGCTTCTTTTACACCTACATAGAACCCTAACTTGTTCTTCCCCAAATTACTCCCCTTTTATCCCAATTAAGTCCAAATTGAGTATTGCATCATCATCCCCAACAGTAGAGGAGACTTGGAGGGGCTTACTAGCAAGGGTTTGAAGTGATTTGACCATTCTATTTGAAGAAAAATACCTTTCCTTTCCTTATTTTCATTGAGATATACTCTCAATAGGTAAATGCCATGAAACCTATATTAAATTATGTTTTCCTTTCATTGATACATGCATATAGGTATACCCTAGCTGTAGAGTTAGTTTGGTGCAAGGTAGTGTCCATTTCGTGTCCGTATCGGACACATATCAGTGTCCTTAAAAGAGTATTTAATGAAATGCTTGTAAGAGATTAATTTTGTTAATTTTAAATTCTAATTGAACAGAATTGTAGCTTAATATGTGAATAACAATAATCGAGTTGACTGAGCATGAATTGGGCATGTCTTTATGTCCAAAATGGACACGGACACGCAGCACGAGACCCCCGTGATGTGCCCTGCTACCCGAGTGTCCCAGTGGATACGACACGCTATGTGGCGGCCTGCCACTTGGTCAGAGGGTCGGGGAAGTGACTGAAAGGTTACCCCCCAAACTACTCTCGACCTCGTGTCCTATTGGACACGTAATCACTCACGCACACGATTTTTACTACACTATGCAGTAGCAGATTTGCCTACTGACACGCACTTCGTGTCACGCGAGGACACGTCGTGGACACTGTGCAGACACATCAGCATGAACCTTGACACCTAGGCTAACTATTGGACACGTGCACGTGACTCAATATGGAGTGTGTCGTGTCCTATTTGGCTCGATACCTCAGTACGAGCCTGTGCACATGCAGGACTCTGAATCCATGTTTTCTCGTATCTGGACACTTCGTGTCCATTCATGTGGACACGAAATCCTTCCCCCTGACACGTATACATAATATAAACACCTGTACACTTGTTTCATCCTTTTTAATTCAAAATTGTTGTTAATTTGGTTTTCGAAATTGGACTTTACATATATCAGTCGAGTTTTTTCCAGTTTGTGTTTGAATGAATGAAAGGTTGAAATGTGAATCCTGTTTTCTGAAATGGAAAATACAGTGCATGTTAATGTCCCAGATTTTAATGAGGTTAAGTTTAACTATGGTTTAGTTTTGAACCTCTGGGCTTTACATGAAGAGGTGAATTCGAAGATAACAGACTGAAATGTAGGGTACATGGGTTGATACAGTGAACTGAAATCAACTTCACATTTTAAAACTGAAAACTGAGATTCTAAGGTTTAAAATAAAACTGGATTAAATGTTTATAACTGAGTTAGAAAACTGAGATGTTATTAATGCACTGTTAACTAAATGATTGTGGACTGGATTTCCATTTCCTGAGGTTCAAATGAACTTTAACCTATGTTAACTGATACCTTGTTCATTGCTAATAAGGAAAACCTGAAAGCCAATTGTAACCTGTAAATGTTTAACCAAATGCCATGTTGTTTCATTAGCCAATTGTTTCATTAGCCTTTAATTTCAGTCCTTAGCCTACTGTGCACACACACACACACACACACACACACACACACACACACACACTCTCTCTCTCTCTCTCTCTCTCTCTTAACCTCCCTTTCCTTTTATATATATATATATATATATATATTTATATATATATATATATATATATATATATATATATATATATATATATATATATATATATATATATATATATATGTATGTGCATATGTATATAGCTTCCTATATATCTATGTATATGAATAATGCTATGAGGAAGTATATATATATAGCTAATTGAAGTGGTTTATACATATGTAAATTTTAATGTGGTAGATTGAATGATATATATATATATATATATATATATATATATATATATATATATATATATATATATATATATATGAGCGTGCGTTGCCCTAGAGAGCGCCGCGCCAAGAACTTCTGCTAGATCTCAGCCTCTTTCCGACTCCGGCTAGGCCTTTGGCCGGGCCAGTGTCACTGAAGGATGGCTAAATCCTTTGTCGATGCGGTCTCCGGCCGGGCTGAGGAACCCCCTCGCTTGGCCGCTAGATCTGTGGCAACATACAAAGGTGCACCGGCTATCTTCTTCTCGGATAAAGAAGAGTTGACCTTGGCGTCTCCCCTTCGCTTTGCGCTGGTGGGAAAATTCTCCTATAGTAAGCCATCCATCGAGGTCATTCGCAAAGCTTTATCAGGTTTTGAGTTCAAAGGAGACATCAAGGCGGGAGTCATTGACCGCAAACATATTCTAATAAGGCCTTCTGTTGAGGAAGACTTTCTTCGTCTTCGTTCAAAAGATACATGGTTTATCTCTCGAGCTCCGATGAGAGTTTTTAAATGGGAACCAGATTTTTCTCTAATGTTTGAATCTTCTCTCATACCAGTTTGGGTGGATATCTCCCAGATCTACCTCATCAACTCTACGCTAAGGATGCGTTGTTCGCTATCACTTCGGCTATTGGTACACCGCTCAAGATTGATAAAGCTACAGCAGATCTCTCTCGCCCGAGTAGGGCTCGTGTCTTTGTGGAGGTGGATGTGAGAAAGCCAATACAACATCGTATTCGGATCAATCGCGTGAGAGGAAGGAGTTTCTGGCAGAACATAGAATATGAGTACATACCTTTATACTGCTCTCATTGTCATCATCAAGGACACACCACTACTGGTTGCAAACAAAAAAACAAAGGCAAGGAAATTATTCAACAAGACACGCAGCAGCTAGCTGAGGGTGTGGCGGTGGTCTCAAAGCCAGGATCGATGGGATTGAAGGTCACGTCCATACTGCAGCGATCAAATGAGAACAGGCAGTCAGAAGCAGGCCCTTCCACACTTAATCAAGATACTATTCTATCTCCCCAACCCCTAGGCGACGTCACAGGTAACGATAAAGCTCCTCTACTTGTGGACACTAGACTTCCTAATGTGCCACCGGTTGAACCAACCGAACACACCATCCCTCAAGATCCCCTTTCTGTCAATTACGTAACTCGATCACCCGTGCATGATATGACGTCTGAGCCATCTGTCACGCCCCAAAACCAGAATACTGGAGAGCGGGGGCAGACATAGCCAGCTACGTATATGAAATGGATTCCATCTCGCTATACGGTCACGGCTGTCTAGATACATGAGGGTTTACTACAAGCCAACAGTCTCCTATGGTCATGAACAAGCCTAGTGTCTCAATCACAAGCAAGTAAGTAAATGTTACAAGATGTATGATCATTAAATATACAATGATAAGGCGTCCCAAATATTACATATTCAGCTGATCATGAAGCTAGTCGTTACAAAACGTTAGGACTAGCAAAAGTTTAGTCATACATGATCAACCCTAGGATCTGTTAATCATGTTACAGCCCGTAGGCAGATAGTAAATAAAGTACAATCGAGCTAAACAGGTGCTCGTCGGCTAAACGCCTCAAAAGAATATTTTTACAATAGTGCGGGAGAGCCAAAAATAACCCACTCGTTGCCAGGGTTCCGTCTAGTGGCCACCATCTGGCTGGAAGGTCGGTAGATCCTCTGGAGCTGCTCCGAAATCTGGCCATACAAAACCAGCTGGGTCAGACCCCAGAAAGAGCAAGTGCCACAAAGGAGGCTTCACTTAAGAACTAAAATCAGCAATCAGCACAGGAATATAAATATAAATAAAATAAGGACTGGAATAAAAGAAAACATATCAGGATGACATACGACGAGATAACCATGGAACTATTCAGATAACCAGGTTACAACCCGTGAACCAAACAAGGATCGGGGTTGTAACCCTTCGTCTGAACGGAGCTTGGTTTCTCACCATTTATCGGTAAAATAAATACAAGCATTCTGGTTGTTCAATGATCTGGAACAGGATCAGGGCAAGACTAGACTGGTTAGACTCCATCCAATCATTTCACGGCCAAGCAAGAATTACGGCTTGATACTTTAACTAACTAGGGTTGTCATAAGCCTAATTACTAACAAGATGCAGTGAGATTATTCCACAGCCACAAGCCCTGCAGACCATCCAGGTCACCCGGGTTAAAAGATTAGAGTTGAATTCAGGTGGGTACATCGTCCAGGAAACGAATGTACCCTTAGGTAGCTTGAAGGGTGCAACACATGACAGTGTGCTGGAAATGTGCCCTACTCGACGGCAGGCTACAGATCCCAAGGCGTGCCCAGGTAACGGGATTGCCTGTAGCTGGGAAATCTCTTCATGACTAATGTATCAATCTAGTTATTAGTCCTTAGTTCATTTCAATAGGTACTCCTGACCGTGGTACTCAGGAGTCCCATCCTAGACATGATGCAAGACAGGACTGGTTTATTTATACAGGCACAATCACCCACGGTGTCCAGGATTAATTATACAGGTCATGTCATGTCAGGTAGCCGTTGCAACAGCTATTCGAGATAATCATGTCAGGTAATCATGTCAAGTGTACTAGTCAGGAGTGCGCCACGACGGGCCACTATCAGGTCATGTCATGTTACTCATGTCAGGAGTGCACCACTACGGGTCACTATCATGTCATGCTCAATTATCAATTCCAAACATATTAAACAAATTTATGATTATCAAGTTCAGGACAAAAGGCGTAAGGATATAAAATGGACGTTAAATATCTAATAAAATATCAATATACAGGGCTATAGAAGATCAAGGGTAATCAGGCTACGCTCAAACCAGGCTACGCTCAGGCTAGCGTACGCTCAGGTCTGCGTACCAAAGGATCCATACACTTCCAATGGGAAGCGTACGCAAGGGTCAGCGTACACAAGGGCACACTCAAGCTATAGGTCAGCGTACGCTCAAGCTAACGTACGCTCAAGACTGCGTACGCTCAAGCTAGCGTACGAAAGGGGCCAGCGTACGCCTTGCTCGCTTAAGCTAGCGTACCAAGGCACGCGTACGCTCAAGCTAGCGTACGCTCAAGACACACTGCCAACAGGCAGCGTATTAAGGTGAGCGTACGCTCACCAAAGAGCAGCGTACGAAGGCTAGCGTACGCTCACTAAAGAGCAGCGTATGAAGGCTAGCGTACGCTCGCTAAAGAGCAGCATACGAAGGCTAGCGTACGCTCACTAAAGAGCAGCGTACGAAGGCTAGCGTACGCTCACTAAACAGCAGCGTACGAAGGCTCAGCGGCGTAAGCTAAAAAGCTAGCTCACTATTCACTGTCTTCTCCAAATGGCAAGAACAGCAAGAACTCTAAAGTTGAATCTAAGCTTCAATTGTCTAAATCTTGGTCAAAACAAGTCTGAATCCAACTTTCCAAAGGTCAAAATTGGGTAGAATGAAATGTTCTACAACATGGAACCATCAAAACTTGAAAACAAAGAAGTTTGATAGATCAAAACACCAAAAATCCGAAAGTAACAAAACTCTAGATCTACAAGAAATAAAGCCTCAAAATGGAAAATGACAAGTTCTAATGTGGTTTAGAATCATGAGGAGAAGCTAATGAAACCATCAAAAGGAGTTCTCTTGTGGAAGCAAGTTGCACTTGCCTATGGTGTTCTTGGTTGGTGGAGAAGAGTAATGGTGGGGGAAGGAGAAGTAAATGAGAATTATGGAGGAGAGAGAAGGTTGGTGGGGATAATAAAGAGGGAGTTGTGGTGGAAATGAAGGAGAAGCATAGGCTAAGGTGTTCCACCCTTGGCCCATGATGAACCAAGCATTGGGCCGGCCGAACCAAGCCAACCCAAACCGAGAGTAAACAAGCCAAGCCAAACCAAGGAGATATGCAAATACAAGATAAAATACGTATACGTATTCCAAATACGTAATACGAACAACAGGCATTACAACTCTACCCACCTTAAAAGAATTCCGTCCTCGGAATTTAATTAAGAGGCTAGAGGGACAAGAACAAGCTATACTATTCACAGGCAATTATACTAGGCAATCAATCAATCATGCAAGCAAGGAATTGATAGCATGAGGCATAAGAAAGACATTATACCTCACGAGTCAAACAAGTCAGGATATCGCGATCGGATATCATCCTCACGCTCCCACGTTGACTCACCCAAAGAGTGATGACCCCAAGCAACTCGGACTAACTTGATAGTCTTGTTCTTGAGGATCTTCTCTCTTCGGTCCAAAATAGACACGGGCCTCTCCTCATACGAAAGGTTGGTACCAACAACCAATTCCGAATGATCCAGGATGTGGCTCGGGTCCGGGATATACCGTCGTAATTGGGACACATGGAACACGTCATGCACCTCGCTTAGCGACGGTGGAAGAGCGAGACGATAGGATACATCTCCTACTCGCTCCAGAATGTCAAACGGCCCTATATACCTAGGACTAAGCTTTCCCCGTACGCCGAAATGAATGACGCCACGGTTAGGCAAAATCCTCAGGAATACATGATCGCCGACCGAAAACTCGAGAGGGCGCCGATAAGAATCGGCCCAATGGCGCTGGCGATCTTGGGCAACTCGAAGGTGATCTCTGACTCGCCTGACTACTTCAACGGTCTGAGCAATCATTTCTGGACCAAGCATCTGCCTCTCTCCAACATCATCCCAGGCTAACGGAGATCTGCACTTCCTGCCATACAGTGCCTCGAACGGTGCCATCTGGATACTGGCCTGGAAACTATTGTTGTATGAGAATTCCACCAGGTGCAAATGATCTTCCCATGAACCACCGAAGTCAAGTGTGTAAGACCGCAACATGTCTTCAAGAGTCTGGATCGTACACTCCGACTGGCCATCTGTCTGCGGGTGATATGCTGAACTGAACTGGAGATGAGTTTCCAAACTCTCTTGCAAGCTACGCCAAAAGTGTGACGTAAATCTTGAATCTCGGTCCGAGGTGATACTGACTGGCACACCGTACAATCTGACAATCTGCCTGAGGTACATCTCTGCTAACTGAGCCGTCGACTGACCAACTCTGAATGGAAGAAAGTGAGCCACTTTCGTGAGCCTGTCAACTATAACCCAGATAGCATCTCTACCAGCTGGGGATCTAGGTAGTCCAGTCACAAAATCCATGATCACATGCTCCCACTTCCATTCTGGAATCGGTAAGGGCTGAAGAAGTCCAGCCGGTCTCTGATGTTCGGCTTTAACTTGTTGGCAAACCAAACACCGAGAGACAAATCGGGCTATCTCCCGCTTCATGCCATTCCACCAGAAGTGCTGACGGATATCACGGTACATCTTCGTACTGCTAGGATGGATGGAATACTCGAACTATGCGCTTCTGACATGATCTCCTGTCTGATGTCTCCACTGGGTACACAAAGACGCTTACCATGCCTAAGTGTACCATCCTCATGAATACATAACTCTGGTCTTCGTCCTGCTTCACACTCTGCTCTGAGTCACTGAAGCTTGGAATCTGCCGACTGCGCCATCCGAATCCTCTCGACTATAGTGGACTGAACTTGCATGCTGGCCATCAACGCCACACTGGAAGGAAGAACAACTTCAATACCCATCTTCTGAAGATCTGCTAACAGCTCTGGTTGCGCTGTTAGGAAATAAGCTCCGGCTCTCCTGCTCAATGCATCTGCTACGACATTGGCCTTCCCAGGATGATACTGCAAGCTGACATCATAATCCACAAGAAGCTCCAGCCACCTCCTCTGACGCATGTTAAGATCCTTCTGGGTGAAAACATACTTCAGGCTCTTGTGGTCTGTGAAAATTTCCACCCTATCTCCGTACAAGTAGTGCCTCCACAACTTAAGTGCAAACACCACTGCTGCTAGCTCCAAGTCATGGGTTGGGTAATTCCTCTCATGATCACGAAGTTGTCGTGACGCATAAGCTATCACCTTCCCATGCTGCATCAGAACACATCCTAAACCTCCGCCTGAAGCATCACAGTACACTGAGAATCCTCCGGTTCTATCTGGAAGCGTGAGAATAGGAGCTGTTATCAGGCCTCGCTTCAACTGCTCAAAAGAACTCTGACACTCTGCTGTCCAAGCAAACTGGGCATCCTTGCGGGTCAACTAGGTCAATGGCGCTGAAATTCGAACAAAATCCGAAACAAACCGTCGGTAATAGCCAGCCAATCCAAGGAAACTGCGAACTTCTGCAACGGTACTGGGTACTGGCCATGACTCAATAGCCACAATCTTCTGGGGATCCACTTCTACTCCTCCTCTGGTGATGATATGACCCAAGTACGAAATGCGATCAAGCCAGAACTCGTATTTACTGAACTTGGCATATAACTGGTGCTCTCTGAGAGTCTGAAGAACCACACGAAGATGCTGCTCATGCTCCGCCTCACTCTTGCTGTAGACCAGAATGTCATCCAAGAACACGATCACAAACTGATCCAAGTAAGGCATGAAGATGCGATTCATGAGGTCCATGAATACTGCCGGCGCATTGGTTGCTCCAAAAGGCATAACAAGGAACTTCCAATGCCCATATCTCGATCTAAAAGCTGTCTTCGGGATGTCCTGCTCTCTGACTCTGATCTGGTGATATCCTGAGCGCAAGTCAATCTTCGAGAATACTGATGCCCCCTTGAGTTGATCAAACAAGTCATCTATCCTCGGAAGAGGGTATCTGTTCTTGATTGTCACTGAGTTCAAGGTACGATAATCAATACATAACCTGGACGTACCATCCTTCTTTTTCACAAGAAGCATCGGGGCTCCCCAAGGCGATCCACTAGCACGAATGAATCCCTTGGTTCTAAGCTCTTCAATCATCTTGTATAATATCTCCAACTCTGATGGCGCCATCCTGTAGACTCTCTCTGACACTGGGGCTGTCCCGGGAATCAAGTCTATAGTAAACTCGATCTCCCGCTCCGGAGGCATACCTGGAAGTTCTTCTGGGAAAACATCTGGAAACTCCTCGACTATCCTGGACAACTGAACTGCTGCTACTGCCATCCGCAATATCGGAGAAGAAGGCTCAACCTCGCCTCGAGAGAAAGAAAACTCTGGCTCTCCTGGAATGCTAAAAACAACCCTACCAATATGGCAGTCTATCCTAGCATACTGGTTCCTCAACCAATCCATCCCTAAGACCACATCATAATCGGCCATCGGGAACTCTATCAATCTAGCAGGGAATTCTCTACCGCTAACTACGATCCGACACGAGGAAAACACTCTATCTACTTCCACAAGTCCGTTACCAGTAAGTATATTAAGCCTTACTGATAATGACTCGGGCTCCAATCCTACCCGTGTCGCGAATCGTGCAGACATAAATGAATGCGATGCACCAGAATCAAATAAAGCTGAAGCTGGAAAGGAGTTGACGAGAATAGTACCTGCCACTACCTCTCCTGGTGCCAATCCTTCCTCCACGGTCATCACCATAGCCTGACCGTGCCCTCGGGGTGCTGGTCCCCTCTGCTGAAATCCTTCCTGCCTATTCTGACTCAAGGCCTGGGCTTGCGCATACTGCTGGAGGTTCTGCTGCTGGAATACTTGGGTCTGAGGCGGCAAGGGCCTCGGCAATGGATACTGCTGCTGATGGACCGGAGCTGGTCCTCTCACCGAAGAGCTAGAAAGGTTAGACGATGATGAACTACCCATATTCGGGCAGGATCCAACCCTATGGTCTGGTGCTCCACAAGCCAGACACAATCTCTGTACCCTGCGACATTCTGCCACCACATGGCCTGGCTTCCCATAATGAGAACAACCCACTGCGGAAGATTGCTTCTGCTGCTGCTGCTGCTGAGGGTACGTCGGGGTTGAATGCTGAACCGACGTCACTGAGGCTGCTCGCCTCGGAGCTCCAATAGTCAAAGCCCTGGCTGCCGGGGCTGGGGCTGAAGACTGATTCATCTGGCCGTGAGATCTCTTCCGACCTCTGGTCCTGTCCACGATCCTCTGGGAGGTATACTCATGCCTCCGGGCTGCTCTCAAGACTGCATCAAAAGTCTGATGCTCAAACTGCTCAACTGCTAACAAGATCTCCAGGTGCAGTCCCTGCTGGAATCGCTGGGCTCTATCATACTCGGTTGCCACCAAGGTGGGAGCAAACCGACTGAGTCTCGAAAACTCGACCGCATATCCATCGACCGTCCTGCCTCCTTGCTTCAGATTGGTGAACCTGGTCTGCAGATCATACCGAGCCACGGCATCGAAATACTTGGTCTGGAATCTCTCTCTGAATACTGCCCAAGGAATGGGTGCTGCTAACCCAACGGCCTGCGCTGCCCACCAGCTGCGGGCAAGATCTAACAACTGCAGGCGCACCACGGCTACCTTCTCGTTCTCTGGAGTCTTGGCTGCTTCTAGAACCACCTCTGTGTCCTGAAGCCATGCATCTGCCGCGATAGCATCTTCACTACCGTCGAAGAATGGAGGGTTCAAGCGCTTGAAGCTGTTGGCCGCGCTGTTACCCTGATGACCACCCCGGGTCAAAGCATCCGTCACTGCCTGGTGCAAGGCATCTCCACGTCGGTCTTGGGAAGCTATCAGGGTCCTGACGAGTCCTACCAAAGTGCCGTCATCATGTTCTGCAGGTTGAACTGGCTGGACTGGTGGCTCTCCGCCAGAAGGCACGACTCTGGAGGCTACTCCAGAATGCTGGGCTTGATCTCCAGGTTGCTGCCGGTCCGCGGGAGGTGCTCCGCCTTGCTGGTCGGTAGGACCACGAACAATGCCGCTGAAGAAGACGACATAGGGAACAATAAGGAAGGACCAGGACAGATCAACGATACAAGCATATGATCAGGACAAGAATCCAGGGATTCAGAAGATACGAGCAGAGATCAAGGACGAATACTGATTGAGACATCTATTCGGTAAACCCTCACATATCTTGATTTACAAGACCTGCGTGGGCCACCACTTAAACCATGTCACGCCCCAGAACCAGAATACTGGAGAGCGGGGGCAGACATAGCCAGCTACGTATATGAAATGGATTCCATCTCGCTATACGGTCACGGCTGTCTAGATACATGAGGGTTTACTACAAGCCAACAGTCTCCTATGGTCATGAACAAACCTAGTGTCTCAATCACAAGCAAGTAAGTAAATGTTACAAGATGTATGATCATTAAATATACAATGATAAGGCGTCCCAAATATTACATATTCAGCTGATCACGAAGCTAGTCGTTACAAAACGTTAGGACTAGCAAGAGTTTAGTCATACATGATCAACCCTAGGATCTGTTAATCATGTTACAGCCCGTAGGCAGACAGTAAATAAAGTACAATCGAGCTAAACATGTGCTTGTCGGCTAAACGCCTCAAAAGAATATTTTTACAATAGTGCGGGAGAGCCAAAAATAACCCACTCGTTGCTATGGTTCCGTCTAGTGGCCACCATCTGGCTGGAAGGTCGGTAGATCCTCTGGAGCTGCTCCGAAATCTGGCCATACAAAACCAGCTAGGTCAGACCCCAGAAAGAGCAAGTGCCACAAAGGAGGCTTCACTTAAGAACTAAAACCAGCAATCAGCACAGGAATATAAATATAAATAAAATAAGGACTGGAATAAAAGGAAACATATCAGGATAACATACGACGAGATAACCATGGAACTATTCAGATAACCAGGTTACAACCCGTGAACCAAACAAGGACCGGGGTTGTAACCCTTCGTCTGAACGGAGCTTGGTTTCTCACCATTTATCGGTAAAATAAATACAAGCATTCTGGTTGTTCAATGATCTGGAACAGGATCAGGGCAAGACTAGACTGGTTAGACTCCATCCAATCATTTTACGGCCAAGCAAGAATTACGGCTTGATACTTTAACTAACTAGGGTTGTCACAAGCCTAATTACTAACAAGATGCAGTGAGATTATTCCACAGCCACAAGCCCTGCAGACCATCCAGGTCACCCGGGTTAAAAGATTAGAGTTGAATTCAGGTGGGTACATCGTCCAGAAAACGAATGTACCCTTAGGTAGCTTGAAGGGTGCAACACATGACAGTGTGCTGGAAATGTGCCCTACTCGACGGCAGGCTACAGATCCCAAGGCGTGCCCAGGTAACGAGATTGCCTGTAGCTAGAAAATCTCTTCATGACTAATGTATCAATCTAGTTATTAGTCCTTAGTTCATTTCAATAGGTACTCCTGACCGTGGTACTCAGAAGTCCCATCCTAGACATGATGCAAGACAGGACTGGTTTATTTATACAGGCACAATCACCCACGGTGTCCAGGATTAATTATACAGGTCATGTCATGTCAGGTAGCCGTTGCAACAGCTATTCGAGATAATCATGTCAGGTAATCATGTCAAGTGTACTAGTCAGGAGTGTGCCACGACGGGCCACTATCAGGTCATGTCATGTTACTCATGTCAGGAGTGTACCACTACGGGTAACTATCGTGTCATGCTCAATTATCAATTCCAAATATATTAAACAAATTCATGATTATCAAGTTCAGGACAAAAGGCGTAAGGATATAAAATGGACGTTAAATATCTAATAAAATATCAATATACAGGGCTATAGAAGATCAAGGGTAATCAGGCTACGCTCAAACCAGGCTACGCTCAGGCTAGCGTACGCTCAGGTCTGCGTACCAAAGGATCCATACACTTCCAATGGGAAGCGTACACAAGGGTCAGCGTACACAAGGGCACACTCAAGCTATAGGTCAGCGTACGCTCAAGCTAGTGTACGCTCAAGACTGCGTACGCTCGAGCTAGCGTACGAAAGGGGCCAGCGTACGCCTTGCTCGCTTAAGCTAGCGTACCAAGGCACGCGTACGCTCAAGCTAGCGTACGCTCAAGACACACTGCCAACAGGCAGCGTATTAAGGTGAGCGTACGCTCACCAAAGAGCAGCGTACGAAGGCTAGCGTACGCTCACTAAAGAGCAGCGTACGAAGGCTAGCGTACGCTCGCTAAAGAGCAGCGTACGAAGGCTAGCGTACGCTCACTAAAGAGCAGCGTACGAAGGCTAGCGTACGCTCACTAAACAGCAGCGTACGAAGGCTCAGCGGCGTAAGCTAAAAAGCTAGCTCACTATTCACTGTCTTCTCCAAATGGCAAGAACAACAAGAACTCTAAAGTTGAATCTAAGCTTCAATTGTCCAAATCTTGGTCAAAACAAGTCCGAATCCAACTTTTCAAAGGTCAAAATTGGGTAGAATAAAATGTTCTACAACATGGAACCATCAAAACTTGAAAACAAAGAAGTTTGATAGATCAAAACACCAAAAATCCGAAAGTAACAAAACTCTAGATCTACAAGAAATAAAGCCTCAAAATGGAAAATGACAAGTTCTAATGTGGTTTAGAATCATGAGGAGAAGCTAATGAAACCATCAAAAGGAGTTCTCTTGTGGAAGCAAGTTGCACTTGCCTATGGTGTTCTTGGTTGGTGGAGAAGAGTAATGGTGGGGGAAGGAGAAGTAAATGAGAATTATGGAGGAGAGAGAAGGTTGGTGGGGATAATAAAGAGGGAGTTGTGGTGGAAATGAAGGAGAAGCATAGGCTAAGGTGTTCCACCCTTCGCCCATGATGAACCAAGCATTGGACCGGCCGAACCAAGCCAACCCAAACCGAGAGTAAACAAGCCAAGCCAAACCAAGGAGATATGCAAATACAAGATAAAATACGTATACGTATTCCAAATACGTAATACGAATAACAGGCATTACACCATCCGAGAGCAAGCCAAATGAAGAAGTGGCGGTTGAAGTCATTAATGATGTTTCGGTTGATGCTGACGTCACAAACCAAAACACAAATATGGGTTGCTCCCTTGTGGAGCGAGAAATACGAGAGGAGCAGTCTCTGGATCTTCCTACTCTTCCACAACACCATATTGGCAGCTGGGCGGATGAAGCCGACCGCGAAGCTCTTGAGGGCGACGGGCAAGCCGAAGATGGGTGTCTGGATGATTCAAGAGCAGAAGTTGATCGCCTCCCGACTCCAGAAACATCAACTACTCAGCAAAAGCGGAAGAAAGCCAAGAAGGCGGTGGAGCCTTCCGATCGAGTCACGCGGCAGTCAGCAAACAAGGCACTCACTGGTACAACCACATATTCCTTTAATGCTTAACACACTCATCTAGAATGTTCGGGGTATTGCCAACCAAATGACTATCAAAAGAATCAAAACCCTAGTGAGGATTCATAAGATTGCTCTCATTGGCATCATTGAACCTAAGGTGGATAGTAGTCAACTTCTTCGTTATCAGTTAAAACTGGGGTTCTCTAAGGCTTTTTCGAATGAGAGGGGTAACATATGGGTCATGGCTAAGTCGGATTGTGACATTGATTTGCATGATTCGTTTGATCAAGCCTTGACGGTCTTCCTTTATCACCCCAAGCTTCCTGCTTCTGCATTTGTTACTATTGTCCATGGGGATAACACAAAAGAAGGCCGTAGACTACTTTGGGATAGACTCTCGCAACTGCAACCCTCTCTCAATTGCCCATGGTCGATCGGAGGAGATTTCAACGCAATTTTATGATCGGAGGAAAAAATTAAAGGTCGTAGCCCAGATCAATCGTCTATTGAAGAGTTTGCTAACTTTACACTTGCTACTGGGGTGTCTGAGCTTCCCTACTCTGGCAGTTGTTTCACTTGGATCAAATCCAAACAGGATGGTCGACGGGGATCTCGTCTTGATAGGGTATTGGTCGATAATGCATGGTTAGACTGGGCGCCTTCATCTTCAGTTGAACACCTCAACCGAGCTGAATCAGATCATGCACCTTTACTGACCAAATATCGATCTAATTCGGCCATGGGCAAGAAACAATTTAGATTTCTTAATTTCTGGGTGAATCATGTAGAATTTAAGCCACTGATCCAGCAAGCATGGTCTTCGGTTGATCATAAACTTGGGCTTACCAGATTGGCTCTTTGTCTTGATGCTTGCCGTAAGGTTCTCTCAGCATGGAGCCGCAACACTTATGGTGATATCTTTCAGCAAGTGAAGCAAGCAGAAGATGCAGTGCTAGCTGCAGAAATTTGTCATGAACAAAGCAACACTGCAGAGAATCATCAACAGTTGGCTAAAGCTACTGCAATACTAAAACAGCGGGTTAGTATTGAGGAAGCATATTGGAAACAGAAGGCAAGGATTAAATGGGATCTAGAGGGCGATAAGAATACTGCATATTTCTATGGCTGTGTGACTAATCGCAAAAAATCTCTCCAAATCCATTCTATTACTACTGAAGAAGGGACCACACTGAAAGACAAAGGCTTGATTCATGCATATGCCAAAGAGTTTTATTCTAAACTCTACCAAAGAGGAGCCATTCAGGAGGAGAGTGAGCTGTTACTAAACATCCCTTCTCTCGTGACTGAAGAAGACAATGACTTGCTGATTGCGGCTCCATCTCCTGATGAAATTATTGATGCAATTAAGTCGCTTGATCAGCACAGCGCGCCTGGGCCTGATGGATTTACTCCTCTCTTCTTCATTGCTTGTTGGGATATTATTGGTAAGGATATGGCTGAGGCGATTGGACTGTTTGTTGATGGGTTTGCACTGCCTCGTTCAGTCACGAACACTTCATTAGTGTTGATCCCCAAGGTAAAGCTTCCTAAAACTTTTGGAGATTATCGGCCTATGAGTTTGTGCTCAGTTATGAATAAAATAATTTCGAAGCTTCTGTCTCGTCGACTTGCTCCTCTTCTTCCTCGTCTCATCTCTCCTGAACAAAGCGAATTTGTGCAAGGCAGAGAGATAGTAGATAATATATTACTAGCCCAGGAAATGATGTCGAGAATAAACAAGAAACATAGAGGAGGCAACGCTGCTATCAAGCTCGATATGACGAAAGCCTATGATAGGGTTGATTGGAGATTTCTTTTGAAGGTGCTTCATCGTTTTGGTTTTCACAATAAGTGGGTGGACATGATGTTACGCCTCGTCAACAATGTGTGGTATGTACCATTGATTAATGGTGAATTTACTGAATATTTTCAATCTTTTCGAGGTGTTCGACAGGGCGATCTCCTATCCCCGGTATTGTTCATTATAGCGGCGGAGGTTTTATCGCGTAGCTTGAAGAAGCTGACTGACACGGAGGGTTTCACATCATTCTCATCGCCTCGTGGCTGTCCTGCGATCACCCATTTGGCTTATGCAGATGATCTCCTTCTCTTCTCTGCGGGGGATCTTCGTTCAATATCAAAGATCACTGACTTATTGTCCACTTATGAGGCTATCTCGGGACAACTCATCAACAAGGCTAAGTCTTCGATCTATATTTCGAAGAACATCCTAAGTGAGAGGGGCACGGAGCTGGCTGATAGAACTGGTTTTCAGATCGGAATGCCACCATTTACGTATCTCGGCTGTCCTCTAATGGCCGGGCAGCACAATGGGGGAATGTACGAAGAACTTCTCAACCGAATCAGGGTTAAATTAGAGGGTTGGCACAACAAAATCCTATCTCCAGGAGGTAAGCTAGTGTTGATTAAGGCTGTTTTGACATCCATTCCAGTCTACACATTAGCAGCATACAATCCGCCTCTAGCGGTTCTTCGTCGAATGGAGAGTATGTTCTCTAGCTTCTTCTGGGGCGCTCAGGATGGAATGGCTAAACGTACTTGGCTAGGATGGGATCGTTTTGCTAGAACTAAACAGGAAGGAGGACAAGGAATCAAAAGACTAGAGGATATGCTGAATGCTTTTACCATTAAATTGTGGTGGAAGTTCATGACCCAAAATAGTCTATGGACTACATTCTTCAAAGTTAAGTACTGTTCAACAGCTTCTCCAATTGATGTTCGTATAACATCTAATGCCTCCCATGTCTGGAAGAGACTTATATGTGGCAGAGATATGGCGCAACATAACATGTACCCGATTGGTGACAACTGGAGTTGGGGAGTTCAAGCAAGGAAGTTCACTGTGGCTTCAGCGTGGTATATCGCAAGGGTTCAGAGGCCTATATTGCCAGATTTTGCTCATATATGAAACACCTGCATCCCGACCAAATGGACAGTACTTCTTTGGAGGACTTTGCATAATAAACTTCCTACAGATGACAACATTGCATGTCTCGGTTTCAGCCTTGCTTCGAAGTGTCACTGTTGCCTCAACAATGAGAATGAGACTCTGGAACACATTCTGCACAAAGGAGACTTGGCCAAGGGCGTGTGGGGAGCAATCCATCAAATTTATAAAGTTCGTGACAAAGGCCGGAATCTTTTGGAGCGATTGCGCGATTGGTGGAGAAAGAAGAACAAGCACAAGAAGGCGATCATTGCTGCTGCGGTGATTTGGGTGTTATGGAAGGATAGAAACAAGAATAGGTATGAAAACTCGGGTTTTACTCTTACTAAGCTGATCAATGAAGTCCATAGACAAGTAGAGAAGGCCACTATCACATGTAGGCACTCTTAGTGCTTTTTGTTCTGACTATCATATTGAATAAAGCTGGGTTTCGGAATATATATATATATATATATATATATATATATATATATATATATATATATATATATAAAGTAATAAAAAAAATATATATATTAAGTAATAAAAAATATATATTTTAAGTAATATATATAGGTTTTGTGCCAATTGTTAGCATGTGATTATAGGCTAAGTGTCAATATGTGATACTTGTTTACATAAACTATGGAGTTGACCTAGATTAGACTAGAGTTGACCTAGATTGGACTAGTTGACCTATTTGACTAGATAGTTGACCTATTTGACTAGACTATTGACCAAAAGTCAACATTAAGTCTATATGTGACCAATTGACCTAAGTTGACTAGAATTTGACATAGTTGACTAGGATTGATCTAGTTGACAAAGTTAACTTTGACCCAGAGTTGACCAAGTTTGACTTTGACCTAGATTGACCTAGAAATTATATAGATTGTATTATAAACTTCATTTACCTTATTTTAAACACATTGTGACCTGTGTTGCTCTAAATAGGACTCATCTACTCTGTCTGGACATCTACACTTACCAGATACTCAGGATATCAGACGAGTATATTCTCTGACCGTCTTATACTTGCTAGAACTTATATTCCTGCTCTAGATTACTTTACTTGATGCTATCACGTTGGTAACATGGATTGGTACTATATGGATCTTTTTATGAGATGTTATCTCCCTCGAGAGCATCAGGTACATCATGTCATATGTGTGTTTACTAACATCATGTATCTCTATGCTTTCACTATTTATGTATCCTCTGGTGAATCATGTATCCTCATATTCACAGAGCCCTCATGAATTAATTTTACGTGCTCTCATTTATGAGGCAGTGAAATCATGAATCTTAACATAACTTGTCTGGATCCTTGTGTATTGATTGAGGATGGAGGAGTACAAATAGTCATGTGAATAATCCCAAAGTAGTGTAATTATGAATCAATTTCGTAGTGTAATCATGAATCATTCCTAGCCATTCACATATCTATCTTTTACTCTGATTCACTAGTCACTTACAGTTCTTTACTTATAGTAGATATTTCTATTACAATTATCTCTTTTACTTCATGTACATTCTCTCAGTTATTCATGTATCTTACTCTATTGCATGTTTATTATCTTCTGACATGATATGAACTGTGTGAGATGTATTGTGGTCGTTCCTGTCCTGACTGGACCCGTTGAATATATTACAGAGGATGAGGATGAGGCTTTCTGTCCTACCTACTACGGAGCAGGCATAGACGACACTTGCGAGCTGGACTCTCAGGAGGACCCAGCTCTAGCTGTTGAGATCACCCCTAATGCCTAGACTAGTTTAGTTAGGCTTTATCTTACTTTGTGTTGTCATTTGAGACTTGAGTTGTATTATATTTTGTTGTTATTGTGTCGTATAGACACTTAGACTCATTTCCCTTTCTGTTTGTATTTTCCTTTGAGATTATCATATCTATCTTATCGTGCTGTTATCCATCTTAGATTGTGATTGAGATTGTACCATCTTATTGTTCCTCCGTGCGGAGAGTATATCTTGTACAGTTATACTTATACTATGTTAGATGTTATGACCTAGGACAACGTTCTACCGTCGACACTGCGGCGTAGGCTGGACGTACCCACTTCTCGTGCCCCTACACTGGGTGCGGGTCATGACAATAAGTACCAACCCGAGTACCAGAATGACTTGGGGCTACCTGAGCTGGCACAGTAGCATTGAGAGGGGATTGTACCCCCAGACTAATGTTGGTAGGTGTAGAGATTGCTGTGTGTTCCTAGGTTAGAATTGGATTCACAACTGATGGAACAACATATTGTGTCATAATCACTATGTGCATGCTCGTAACCATGTCAGCCATGGTTTTTAGGTTGGCCTCCAGAGCAACGATTCGTTGTTCCTGACTGACAAAACTAGAAGCATCTTGCTTTTCTTTGGTGACATAGGTAGACACTTCTCTGGCCACCGAGGATGAACTGGTGGATAAGATAGTCCGATCAGAGTCTTCTATCGGCATCGAAGTCTTGCAGAGTGCTACCCCCAATATTAGGAGTGGGAAAATTCCTTTGACCAAGGAAATCTCGGTTTCTTGCTCTTGTGTTCTGGTACACACCCTCGTCGGAGTCACGAATTCGATCAAGATATTATTGATTAGGATTGTGGGATGCGTTACGTCTTGGACGTTTCCACCCCCAGTGCTACGGATGCCATGTTAACTGAAGCGAATAGTAATTCATCCTCATCTACCATGATTAATTCAGGACCTCGAGTGTAATTCAAGCGGTCAAATGTAGACCGTTTAGCTGACTGACAGCATCACTTGATTACTATCTCATGATGCTGATATGTCCCTGGTGTGGAGTTATAGGTGTATGAGGAGATCCTCCAACCTTTTGCTTTTGTACAATAATTTCACGGAGATCAGTTACATTGATAGAAGAAGAAGAAGAAGAAGAAGAAGAAGAAGAAGAAGAAGAAGAAAGTATATCTTCCCTGATTATGTTAGAAATATGATTCATATTTTTGAGATTCTATGTCCCCTGAGTATACAGGGAAGTGCTGAGTTCATTAGCATAAGTGAGAGGATTCTTAAACTTAGAAGCCTTCACTGTGCGCCGATTGGTGGCTGGTGCAGACTGTTTGAGATTTGTCTGGCACATTGTATGACTTGATGAAAGGAGTTCCATTCTACATTTATTAAGATATGTACGCATATTAGTGTCATACGCCACTTGCTTGTCAGTCTGGGATACCATCAATTTTTTGTGCTTTGATCTTGATATGCGCAGTATAGGGAGATTCTGATTTTGACCTAATTGGCGCTGGCCAGTTTGATATGGAGTGGGCAGCAAGCCCCGTTGTTTTGCGCATATATCCCAGCACATTTAGCATGGCACAAATGGACAGCAGGAAGTAAACTTTAAGCAGAGTCTATTTTTGGGCATTGATTTGATTATCTCTATCAAGAGAAGTAGAGTTTCTACTCAGAAGTGTTCTAGCATCAATTGGCACAGAGGCGCAATCAGATGGAATTTTCACCGAGTCCAGGACTGGAAAGAATAGGGGGTGGCCACAGGGCGCTTTCCCTTGTTCTGCGCAGAGGCAGTGATGGGTACACTCTCCACCAAGTTTGGAACTGGGGAGGAGCATGGAATAGACATGTAACACTTTTCTTTGTTCTACACAGAGGTAGTGATCGACGTACCTTCCATCAAGTTTAGAACTGGGGAAGAATAGGGAGTGACCATATGACGCTTTCTCTTGTTTGGCGCAGGAGCAGTGATTGATGCGCCTATAGACTTTAGAGTCCAGGTGGCGCAAGTATTATTATCTTTGGAGACAGTAGCTGATGTGCGCTTGGCACCCCCAGCGCCAATCATTGCTTTGTATACTGTTTGGTCGACTTGGACGACCAAAGTCTTCTGCGTTGTGTCTATGGACGCAGTATCGCATTGAGTTGTCACTTTCTCGTCAGAGGAGAAAGTTGCCTCCAGCAGAGTCGTCATTTTGTTTGCAAAAACAAAAGTTTTTCGAGAAAACTAAGTTATAAACTAAGAAAAAGAGTACAAGAATACAATTTGATTCTGGAAAAGTACAACTGTAGGAATCTGATCAGAAGACGATCACTTCACTACAAGAAAATAACACTTTTTCGACGTTTTTCTTCCGATGTTTATGGGAACGTCGGCTTAGACATGATACACCGACGTTTTACATTAAACGTTGGAAAATACCAACGTTTTTTATTAAACGTTGGAAAATACCAACGTTTTTTATTAAACGTAGAGGATTATCGGCGTTATTTCCTCAACGTTTATGTTTAAGTCGTTTTAGGTAAGCAAATACCGACCTTTTATATTAAATGTTGAAAAATATTGGCTTTTTAACATTTTTTTCGACGTTGGTCTTAAACGTTGGAAATTTAAGGACGTTTTGCCAAAAACGTCGATCATTATGAAATAAACCATTTTATTATTTTCTTTTCCCTCTGTATTTTGCACTTTCCTATTAAAATACTCTAATTCCTCCACTTCATCCTGCTTTGGAAGAAAAATCCCAGCCCATGCCCCAACCCTACTTTCATTTAAATTCATCCCTCTCTCTCTAGAGCTTTCTCTCCTCCCCCCTTCATCAAATCGTCTAAAACACTAACCATCTTTCTTTCCCCCCTAGTCAAATCCTTTTATTACTTCACAAAATTCCTAATCCTGGCTAATTTTTTTCCTTCAAAAAATTCTCTCATTGATAACAAATTTTCTCCTCCATATGGACGAGACCGGAATACGAAGAAGAAGGAGCATGATCTCGAGAGCCCGTCTTATCCTGTCGATTTATAGGGTTTCTGTCTCAAAAAAAGAAGGAGCATGGGTGCTCTCGAAATGGAGAGTGTTCGTCGACGTCGGCTATGTCTAGGAAGGGCCAGCTGAAGGTGCTCGCCATTAATCCTTGGTTTGGTGTTTTTTCGGCTAGGGTTCGGAACAGAATTTTGGGGTCTTATTTATAGATATGCAATTACATTTAAATTGAAATCATTATTGGCTTAAAAAGGTTAATTTCTTTTCAAGTGAGTAGGTAATTGGGGTTTTGTTTGTGTAGGGAGACAGTGATGTAGGTTCTCCATTTATGTCTACTCCAGGCCGAGGTTCGTTCTGAATAGAGTGACGACCCGATAGGAAGACAATGATGGTAGGAGAATGATGGCAGCTTCACCATAACAAATACATTTCTCGCTTTTATATTTCATGTTGTTTAATTGTTCATAACTTCTTTAGCATATGAGTATTGCTTATTTACATTAGGTATGCAGTTTGTTTTGCTTGATACTCAATAGTTGTCTGATCTTAGCTTCCGGCTACTTTTATTTGCTAGCACTTATTTTTTTTTTCTAAACTGATGGATAGACAAAGAGAGGAGGATCTCTAAAATTAAAAATGGGTAGTCAAAACCTAGGATGTTAAGTACTCATTTCCACTGGTTAATATATTTTAATAATTCTATACAAACTCCAGTTTTGTTCATTACATAGTGAAATTGATTTGCTAGGGAAAGTCAGCATCCAAATGTAATTCCTCTTCTAGGTAATTGTGTTCATGAGGATACAAGTTTTTTAGTCTATGAGTTAATGCAAAATGGGTCTCTTGACACACAATACATGGTATATAAATCTATTCGACACACTTTGGTATGAACAATAAGGCAAGGATAATACAATATCTGATATGTTATTTTTCATTATTCATTCAGGACTTTCCTGTGGGGCTGCCTTAACTTGACACATTAGGATGAAAATTGCACTTGATATAAGAAGGTAATATTCCGAACAACCATTTTTGCTATCAAACATAGAGATTGCTTACTTAAGCTTGTTTATGAGTGTTAGTTTTTCTTTGGCCATCAATTTGATATGATGTTTTACTGTATAGGGATTTTTCAAAAGAGAAATTATTTTAGGCCATAACCATGCCGACATATTAATGAAAGGGTTTCAAGTTGAGATATCAGCATAGGTAACTAATTTATACCTACTTGAAAATATTTTTGTCTCCTATCTATATTGTCCTTGTTTGTATCTGTGTCCTTGTCGTGCCTACGTAGTTAGAATTAATTAATGTTCCTATATTTAAAAGTATTTTTGTTGAACCAATGATAACTTACTCCTCGAGCAAATCATTGTGTTGGCACTGAAATGTCCTAGCATACCCTGTTCATGTTCATGAAATTTTTATTATTTTTAATGTTTCTTGTTTATGTAGTATGTCAATGAATTTTTATTATTTTCATCTTCCTCCATGTTTGCATCAATGAACAGTAATATTCAACCACCAAAAAATAAAATTTCTAGCAATAGTTGAAGCAGTTTCAAGAAAAGTTATTCTCATCAAAGATAAAAAATACTTTATAGGAGAATATGTACATTTAGACTCTAGAAATAGAGGATACAGGAAGTGTTGTATGAAGTTATTTCTTTATGTGCTAGTTTCATGATAGATTACCATTTGATTGGATCAGTTAGGAAATAAACTACTTGTATAAGTTTTCCATTGTAAAATTGGGTTACATATGGAGAAATTGCTTCAGAAGTTGATACAAAGGAAGTTTGGAATTGTCCCAGATGCTGGGACATTTACACTTGTACCTTTTACATATGTAAGTTTACTTCTTTTGAATTTTGATGGTTAATATTTATTCCCTCCAAGCCTCTGCCATTTCTTCAGGAAGATGGCGAACCTTCCATATTACCTTGCCCTTCGCTGGTGTTCAAAGCATCTGTAGTTACTTTTTCATATTCCACATGAAGGAGTTCTGGTTGAGATGACATGTTATCTTCATCTTTTTGGTGATCTGGTATGTGAGGTATATGCTCCTTTACACTTTTATTCTATGTAGTGCTCCTTGAATTCTCCATTTGAGTAGAATCTGAGGTACCATCTAGATCTCCAGTATCAACAACATCAAATAACGATCCTGTATAAGAAAAATCATGTTCTTCAACTTCCAACCGCGTATTAGGAAAACCTTTGATTTCTCAGGATCATTGTTCGATGGATTACTACCAAAAACATCCTAGGTACTAGTATCGGGAGGGATATCGATGCCTACATCATCAAACACTTAATGGATACTGTATAATACACTAAAACTTTCTTTTTGGCTAATCCATAATGAAAAACTTGTGGATATCGAACTTTTATCCTTATACAGAGTTAATATAACATTATATGCATATGTGTATCCATCCATATGTGAATTTTTTGTTTAGATGTGGTTCCAATTGGATATATCTTAGTCTGTTTGCACTTTAATAACATAAAATGCAATTAGCTAACCTGAGACAAGTTATTTTCCCCACTTTAAATCTAAGTCATACCATAACTTACTGCCGATAGAAACCATAACTCCAATTTGACAGTGGCACATATGGTGAAACAATATAGTAAGTACAAATCTAGAGAAGGTTTCCTCTCCTTCCCCTTCATCAAACGGGGCTGGTGAGTCTCTGTATGCTGAACCTTCTTCTACTAACACAATTAGTACGGTAGTATTCAGTCATAATACTTTCTTTCTTTCTTGATTTAATTTTGGTGTATGTCTATAACTTGCTTTTGCTTGTCTTTGTTGTTTTAGATGCTGAGGGACAATTGTTTGTCGATAAGTTTTGTGAAAAAAACCCAATATAGTTTCTTGGATTACATTTCCAGCGGATTTGAGGTTAATTTCATGGTCACTATAGATTTTACAGGTCAGTTTTTTGCTTCTAGAATACTTTTTTATCCAGTTATACATTTCAAGTTTTATGAAGACAATATCTCACTTTTGTGCCCATGTTTATCCAGCTTCAAATGAGAACTCTCGGGAACCTAGTTCATTGCACTATATTGATCCTTCTTGGCGTTTGAATTCTTATCAGCAAGTAATATCATTTATTGTTTAGTCTTTGATGTTACTTTGATATTCAGTATCATCTGTAGAATGACTGACATAGAGAGACGTAGAGGGAATGTGACAATGACCCCAAATAGTTGGTTGGAACCTAGTCTATTATTTATTTTTATGGTGTCCAGCAATCTTTATGCTTTTACTTGCCTGTACTGATAGGATAATCACTTGGCAATTTTAAGTTCAAAGGACTAACATTATATTGAATTGTCCTTAAAGTGTCATTTCCTTGCAATTTGTACTATTTCTACTATGTGACATATACTCCCTTTTAAACCCTAAATTTTATAGATATGCTCTATTCTATCATAGGCCTTTATTGTAACCTTGTCATATATCGATTTTCTTCCCTTTCATTCTGTGAGAACCCTTCATTCTGTTCAATTTACATGTCCTTCTCTATAAATTAACATGAGTTAAAGCACATCTGATACACTATATTTTTATCTATCTATATTCTCAGGAAATGAGAAAATGATTTTAGCTGCTATCATTCGTCATCTGGACCATAAAAATGTGATGCATGACCCTCAAATCAAATCTGATATACTACAGATTGCCACTATTTTGGTTTATCAATTAAGACCAGGAGCTTTGGTTGCTGAAATTGGAGTGGCCAGTGACATGTGCAGGCATTTGAGTAAAAGTCTCCTGGCCATCATTGAATCAATTGGGCAAGAAGTGTCCAAATGGAACATCACACTTCAATATTCTATCGAGGATTGCTTACTAGAGATTGCTAATGGGGTACGTCCTTGGACTTGTACAAATTAATTACTTAATACCAATGTTATTTATGATATTTTTCTCATTTTGAATGTTATTTAGCCAAGTTGAGTGAATAGTGTGATTTAACATATTTACCAGCTTCCAGTTTTGTTACTTGTTCTGAATAGAATATATGTGAATTTCTCTTCCTAGGTTGGTGATGCATACCCACTTTTTGATTTGATGGCAATATCGCTGGAGAAGCTGCCAGCTACTGCAACTGCTTGTAGGGCAACTATTGGATCTCTGCTACTAGCTCATATCATCTCTTTGACACTGCCCACTCATGTTCATAATTGGTCAGTTTAAATATTCTTCAATGTTGGTATAATTTTAATTGTTTATTTCTAGCTTAAAATCTCCAGAGGAAACTTTCTGATGTTAGAAATATTAAGTTCATGGTTCCGGATTAATTATATTATAAATTTTGTTCGAAATTTTGTTTTCTTTGCGGCATAAGAGAACTATTTCATATCATCTACCATGAATATAGAGTTTGCAAGCTTGCGCTTGAAATAATAGAAAATTACCCTTTATGGGATGCATCTCTGCAACAAAATATGAGGCACTGGCATCCTAAGTAGAAGATTCTAAGGCCAGTAAAAGTCATTCTTAAGGATATGTGGACAAGGCCTAGCTTTCTGTTTTTAATAAAGTTATCACCACATCTATTCTGACTACAGATCACCAATAGTGTTATGAATCAACTGACTTTTGCACTTGCTGTTAAGCTGCCTACTTGTATTTGAACTTTGTTTGCTTACTGACCTCCTTAGGGTTACTTTTATCTGAATGTTGTAATGACTTTTTTGTATAATAGGAACCACTATTTGGAACCATAGATGAGGCCTGCTACAATATTGAACCTTCTCCACCCCCAACTCATGCATTAACACTCCCGTTTTTGAACCACTGTCACTGTCTTTTCCATCTTATACTCCTACTTTACTCTCTCTCTCTCTCTTCACCCAGCCCATGCATTAACACTCCCCTTTTGTCCACTTAAACTTGCACAACTTAATAGTTTGTCACATGTTCGAGTATTTTGGCCAAATTCATGACTGAAAGAATCTAGAATCAGATAGAACCAACATGTTGCTTCTACAGTTCTACTTATTTGTTGGATCTGTCTAGTATTATTTTATGACTTGAAATTTAAAACCTTGGTTTATTTATGAGTGAAATTCACTAAAACTTTATCAAACACAAATGTCATACTCTTAGTGATACTTATACTATTATTGTTGTTAGTCCTTTTTAATTAATATGTATTTTACCCCTAGCTAACCATTATCTCTACATCAAGCTATGCTCACATTTGATATTATATAATTTAATTTAATTCATTTGTTTCCTTGCCTTCGTGGAACAGATCTTTATAGATTATGCATGACATATCATACTTGTAATTTCCTTCATAGATCCTGATCTTACTTTTCTTTTTGATTTTTACAAATACAAAGTGGAGCAGAAAAAGATTCTAGTCTATATGGCACAATGATATCCATTTCAATGTATCATCCATGTTTCAATTGTATTAAATGATAAATCGGGTACTGTTGTGTGTATGTCAGCTAAGTTCATGAAGCCAAACGTAGATAAATGGTATAACACATGCTTTTAACTGATTATCTTCATCAAGATATCTTTGTAGCCTCTTATTGTCTTCTTCGACTATTGTTTGTAAGCCAAGCATATGATGTTCTTCCTTTGTTATTATGCTGCATAGGTGTTCCCAGAGGCTATACTATTGCAACTTTTAAAGGCTACGATACATTCTGACGTTGAGACACGAAGAGGAGCTCACCGCATATTTTCAGTTATCCTTGTGCGATCACCCATTTATCCAAGACGTGAATCAGAGTATTTATATTGGTCTAAGAGTTTAATGTTGTATTTGATATATTTTGTTAAACTCGGTAATATAGTAAAATATTGTATTTGATCAATAAAATGTTATTTTATAAATTGTATATTGCTGAACTTATAAAGTTAATCAAAGTGGTTTAATTACTCATTGGGAAGCTCATTGAATACAAATGCATGGCAAATATATTCGAAATATATATATATTTTAAAATGCCTTTACCTATACCGACATTTTTGTTAAAATGCTGAAAAATTGTTGGAAAAGTTTGGAAAAGGTTGGGAAAGCAAATCCCAACGTTTTTGTAGAAGGTTGGAAAAGTAGTCCAATTTTTGACGGTTTTGTTTAAACGTTGGAAACTTTCACCCATGATTGCACAAATTTTGACGTTTATTAAACGTTGCTGCAAACGTCGGCTTTACCTATACCGACATTTATTTGAAACGTCGTAAATTCTCAACTAGGGCAACGACGACGTTTGTAGAAAATGTTGAACAAACGTCGGGAATACATATGCCAACATTTTTTTTACCTTTTTTCGACGTTTATAAAACGTTGGGAAAAATAAATTTTCTTGTAGTGCTTTATCCCTTGGACGATACGATGTCGAAGAAGAGAAGCTCTAAAACGTGCAGCAGCAACTTGGTTAGAAGATTATGATCATTAGTGATTCTTGTGAAGTGATTTTGAACTCTATTTATAGAGTTTTAAGATAACTGTCAGACAGTTATACTGATTGGCGCATAGTACAATTGGTACGCCATCACCCATTTGCGTAAAAGATTGGCCTAACTGCATGAGACACGTAGCATTCTATGAAAAAAGTGCGCTTAGTCGTGGACAGGGTTACATGCACGTTCTTCGAGATTAGTGGCACGTGTACCACGTCATCTAACTGCTTCTGGATGATAGCTGATTGATTTGCGCTAATTTGATGAGTGGCACGAATTGTTGATTGGCGCCGTCTGCTTAAAATATTAAATCTGTGGGGATTAATTACCTCGTGCCAAATGGTGAATGTCATATCCCGATCCAAAAATTGTTCGTTCTCACATCGATTTATCCAAATCAACGTCCTCGCTGGGGCGTGATGCCGTACGAGTCTGGAGTTGCACTTGTACAAGGCAAGATGACAAGTTCTCAAATGGTTATCTTTGATATTATTATTTAGCAGTGAAAGAAACAAGGTATACGAAACAATTTTCTTTATTCAATAAATGAACCGAGGTTACAAAGGCTTTTAATATCCCTACTGAATTTGCCAGATTGGCTACAACACTCAGGTTCTCTCTTGCCCACAAAGGATTTTACCGTTCCATACATCATGTCTTCTATATCTCGATCGCATCATCCGATTGCAAGTTCGAGCTTCAATGCGGTCGCATACCTCAATACGCTACGACATTCCATGCCTCTGCACGTTCAAGCGAAGCTCCGCCACGAGCAGACCATTCTCTGACCTGCTAGCAAACTAATGGAGGATTAGTACTTTCGTCCTTGTTGTACTGATCAAAGACCCACTTTACCTAAACCGATATTAAGTAGATGTATTGAATAATACAGCATACAATTTATTTATCTTTCTATGTTCTCCCTAGGATCGGTTTCATGGCATATTCGAAAGCAGTAAAACATGTTATCATGGCAGCATGTTATTTGATTCGCATAAGCAAGCAGGCAACCAATAGAAATCTCGTATTGTTTCGTAACTTCTTACCAACATCGACACACTCGCCCTTGCACTGACGCAAGATGAATATGCCACATTCCTTTCCTGTCATGTTATAAGTGCTCTGTGCATATGTTCCTGCACTTTCGGCCCACCGTTCCTTAACTATATAAAGGTTATTGGCATATTCGCGCCAGAATGGACTAACTTGTTTCTTTTTTTTTTCTTTTCTCAATTTGGGTAGTCCGGCGCCTCCCATATTAGGTTGCTGCCCCAATAATCGGAGACATAACATTTGCATACCATCATTTACGGCTTTTTACATCGATAACCAGTCACTAGTCATCTTACGGATGTGCGCACACAAAGATTAACATCCCTCCTAGGCCGAACGGTCCTGGTGTCCCGGGCCAATAACACGTTCGAGGGAATCATATCCTACCCATGCATGGGCAATATCTTAAGTGCATTCGACCATGCAATGTGCGTCAAACCCATACAACCAAACATGGTCTTGAGTCCAAAACTCAGACTTTACATCGTCTTATAATTCTCTTTCTTTCAACGTTCTCACTCTTTCTATGTTCTTGTATTCTTTGTACGATTTTATTTCTTCGTTTTAATGTTCAATGGCACCATGCCTCAACTCAATGTTCATCAAACGAACGACCCGAAGGTCCTGAACATTTTCAAGGTACCGTGCCATATTCGACAGTTTCATCATATTCATGCCACAACTGTTCTCTTTGCAACGAAGCCATCTTTTATGTTTCTCGTGCACGTATGCACGCTTTGACACAATTATTTTCTATTATTTGAGTCGTGCATGCGATGCACGCCTCGATACCGTATTTTCATGTTTTATGCCTTAGTGTTCAATGTTCATAGCTCGTGCGCTAGGGCACTTGCCTCAATAGTCTTTCAATGTGCTAGCCTTCTAACTCATGCACGAAGGCACGAATGACTTGTGCGCTGAGGCACTTGTCTATACAGTTATCCCATGTTCTTATGGCTTGCACACTAGGGTGCTCGCCTTTGCGATATTCAATGTTTAATAGCGACTCGTATATTTGATGTACGTTTCATTTCAATTGTTCTATCTAGTGTTCGACATGCATTATGTTCATCTCTCGTTCGAGCCACGCTCGTGGTCTCGATATGTTAACTTAGCATATAATGATGTATTTTACTTAGGCATGAAGAAGTAGAAAAGAAGAGTCAAAGTCCCCCCACCACCTTAAGCCGATACGCCTTGTCGTTTCGCCGAGCCGATGCGGCTCGATTTCTTAACTTTGTTGCACAGCCAACTCTTCTGACTTAGCCGTTCGAACACTTCGTGCTTCATTGAATTATACAATTGATTTGGCTTATCGTGCCTATACCTCAGTCCGTTACGAGACGGTAATTTGGTTTTGCGGACCCCGTTGTAAATAAGACAAAATGTTGACCTCTTATATTTTAGCGTAAACGTATAGCCTGCACACGAAACCAACTAAAATCAATATTCGTTCGAACCGACTCAATGGTTTCTCTCGGGCCAACTTAACGCTTGTATCGATCTTACTCGATGCGTTCCTCGGGTCAATGTAACTCTTTACATCGATTCGACTCGATACATTCTCGGGTCAACGTAACCCTTGTATCGACTCACATCGATACTTAAATCAGGTCAACGTAACTTTTGAGTCAACGACTCAGAATAATGCACCGTGCGGAGTGGGACATTATATAATATGCCACTCAAAACAAGGTTTGTCCTCGAACCAAAACTAATACTCAATTTATGTGTTTCTCTAGATCATTTTACAATCTTGTCCAACTATCATTGTTCTGTTTCAAACACTCGTGCAAGCTTTTATTAACTTTCAGTCTTTCCTGCAGCTCAATTTGAATTTAGTATACAACTTGATTTGGATTGTACACCTATTCAAGGCATCCCAAAAATATGTGTATTTCAGCCAAGCCCAGTGGTAGAAAATTGGAACAAAGCTGACAGGTAAATTTCAATCCTATGCTTGCCTTCTCGTACTCCCGATCAGACCTATCTTTAGCGATTATTCTCGAAGTTTTATCGCATCTGTATAGTTGATACATATGTGATTCATTCAACAAAGTCACTGCATGCGACGCGATTCAAAATCGCATTTCTTGTTTCGTAAGTTTCATATGGACCAAAAATTCTATGCATCGCGTCAAGCCGTCGCGCATTTGATCACAACGATCCTCCGTAATGCCTTGCATTTGAAGTCGTTGCCCAACTATTTCTGAAGTCTGGCTATGCAACTCATCTCGATACGATTTCCTTTCTTGACTTGCAAATGCATCAACATTCAGGGCTATGCCCGCTAGGCGACTTACCTAGACACCGTGCTCAAATTCTTCCAACGCAACTTTAAATTGACTTTGCACAAAGGCAATGGTCCTTCCAACACAATTGTTTAACAATGCTCAAAAGCAACGGTCTTTCCAACTCGAATTTTTAACTCAAATCGACAGCGCTCAAAGGCTACAATCGTTCTGATACAATGGTCATTACGATGCATCTTATGTTCCCTATCGAGTAGGGAATTCCAAGCCAAATTCCAAACTTGCCCTTCTCGCAATATCGAATGTAAGTTCAATTCACGCAAGCTCAATTGTAAGGTGAATCTAAATCTGACGACATAACTCGTAAGTCATTCTATTACCGCTCGCTTTCGTACATATCATGATTATCAAAATCGCCTAGACTTATCATCAACATGTACCACACAATTTTATATTGTAACGCCCCAGTCCCAAAATTTGTAGGACTATGAATGCGAATATATGCCAGCTACGTATCAAGTGGACTCCAGCCCAGCTCGAATACGTATAAGCTGTATAGTAATGACCAACTATCTATATTAATTAATAATATCTAAGTCTCAATCCACAGTAAAATAGAATACAGGAATGAACAACATATAACCCAGTGTGCACCCCATGCTACAGTTGTTCGAATAGACCAGAAAGAAATAACTTGAGTCTACAAATACTAGGCTGACAAGTAGAATATAAATGAATAGAGATAAATATATAACCACCAGAGATACCTGAAACAGTAAATATCAACCATCATGATCAGCTACCAACTCCGCTTAGTCGAATACCTGGAGAGATCACCAGGTCCTCAGGGGACATAGCAAGGTACATACAACATGCCAATTAACAGTAAATAAAAACATATGAACTAATGGGTACTACCCTAACCAGTCTAAGTGACATGCACGTGAGAACATATTCCGGATATCAGGCTTAGCTACTGAGGCTCACAAGCTCCTCAGCAGGCTATTGCCCTCAGGCACCGTGTCGTGGGACCAAAGGGCATACGAGTATATCAAGTAAATAACTACCCACGTTCTGCTACAGAGACGAAGGTATACTAGTAGAATACCATCCAAGTCCCTATATGGAAACGAGGCTAAACTAGTAGAATAACAGCCAAGTCCCATATATGAAAACGAGGATATTCGAGTAAAAATATATGTATATATACAGCCTGATATAACGGTAATGTTCTCCCCACCCCATGTTCTATTCTATCAAGTCATGTCAGATAACACTAACAATATCAAGTAAATAATCATGTAACCTATCATAGATCCAAACCATGAATATGTCATATCTTGGACTATCTCATGATCGTGTCAGTGTCCTAGGTCCATCGTGTCTCAAGTAACACGATAATCAATGCAACACTATATCTAAGGTTAATACCCAATATCCGCATACAGATATTGACACCCGAATCTGTTCGGACGTGAAGTATCAACTATTCCTATATTATGATATATACGAGGATAGAAATAATAATAAAAAAGAATATGTACTGAAAACTTGGCAAGGTACACTTGCCTGAGTCCTGAGCAGTAATTTGACAATAATCAGATATAGTCCTAGGAAGTGCATAAGCGCCTGCTGTAAAAATATCAAAATAATTCCAAATTACTATAAATGGATATTCATATGTCCAAATCTAAACACACGACAAATTGGTAATTTTTAGATTGACACGAGGTCCAAAGGCGGGCCACGTCGCACAGAACAACATGTTGGTATCAAATATCTTAGAATTTTATAAATTTAGTTTGACACTACAAATCCATCGGTACTTTCAGAATTGGATTCTGGCATTCCGTTAACAAGGTCGCCCGTTGAGTTGGACCTTGGGACCCACGAAACGGTGTTCCGGTCAACGGTCTCAGATTCTCACCAAACTTGGGCCACAGGACCAGCGTCACGTGACGAGTCCAATGGCGCAAGTTTCGTGTCAATCTGAGTGTAAAATGGTCTGAAAAATTGAAACAAGCCGATACAAATTTAATTATTATGGTCAAGAGTGCATTTAATAATTTGAAGGGTGAAAATATCATTCAAGCTTGCATTTAACTTATATAGCTGCAGGCAATACTTTAGATAGAAAATTTCAAAAGTCAGCAAAGGAAGAAGGTCCAACCGTTATTTAATTTCTGTAACTTTATATTCTACTTAATGATTTCATTAATCTTAACAATATACTCTTCCATAGTGTTATTATTTTAAACCAAATAATTCTAAAGCTTTGAGTCTAATTATCTTCAATCCAAATAGCAAGGAAATTTGAATTGTTTGAAGGGTAGGATATCGGTCAGGTGACGAACGTACCCGAAAAGATGGCTCGGCGATTTGGTTTAATGTGCACAGTTGCACATCGATGTCAGCATGCGGTCTTTGACGAAGACGAGATCGTAGTCGTCACGGACGATGTCAGGCAGCTAGTCGAATCTGCGGTCAGCGGACGCTGCTGGCGGACGGTCACTGGCAGGTCGACAGGTCGACGAACAGGGTGTTGTCGGCGGGTCAAATGATTGGAAAGAGGGTGTTGGCTTTGGATGAAGGAGTGAAGAAGGTGGCCTATATATATAGATATAAGAAGGGGGTTACAATAGAGATGAATGGGAAAGGAGAGGTCGTCAGTTACTGGAAAGGAAGGAAAGGATCGGTTTCACTCGTTAGCTGAAGGGAAGGGACAAAGGTGGGGGTTTCATTTGTTTGGCTGCTATACATTCATTTTCATTCATGAATGTGAGACAAATGTGGGCCCTAGTTTATTTGTTTCTACGTTGTAGCTATTGCTACTTGTTGAACCTTTCATTACTTAAGCAAAGAGAAAAATAAACAAGGTGGGCCATGGTGGTAGCTACATTTCTTGTCTTTGGCTAAGTTGGAAACTAATTTATTAACTCCATTAGGTTCTGTGGAAATAAAATGTAGCTTAGGTTTTAGCTTAAGTATTTTAATTAGTATTTAGTATTAATTAAGGCTTCAAGGAGTTAATTAGGAATTAGGAATTTTTAGTAGCAAATAAATAATAAAAAAATCCAAAATCTAGAAAAGATTATTTAATTATAATTAACTCCAGAAAATTATCTCGAACAATTTTGGACAGAAAAATACATAAAATAAAATCTTAATTACCAAATTATCCTTGGTCAAAATTCAGGGGGTTTACACTCTACCCCCCTTAAAATATTTCGTCCCCGAAATTCAGAAATTTATAACGATAATGATAACTTATGGTAAATTTAGGTCATACCTGAAACCTCAAATAAGTGAGGATAACGCTCTCGTATAGAATCCTCTCGTTCCCATGTGGACTCTCCAGGAGATTGGTACTTCCATGCTAACCGAACCAGCTTGACTGTCTTGCCTCTCAATGTCTTTTCGCTGACATCTAGTATTCCAACTGGTTGTTCTTCGTATGAAAGGCTCGGTCCCACCGTGATCTTGGAGTGGTCTACTATATGACTTGGGTCGGTCACGTACCTCCTCAGCTACGAGACGTGGAATACGTCATGCACGCCTTCTAATGATAGAGGCAATGCAAGACGATACGCCACCTCTCCAACTCGCTCCAGGATGTCAAATGGTCCAATGTACCTTGGACTCAACTTTCCTTTGCTCCCAAATCTGATAGTGCCTCGTGTAGGTGAGATCCTCAAAAATACATGCTCACCTTCCTTGAACTCTAAAGGTCGGCGGTGCGCATCAGCCCAGTGCTTTTGTCTATCCTGAACTGCTCGAAGACGACTCTGAATCTGTTTTACCTTCTCGACTGTCTGAGTCACTATCTCTGGTCCAAGTATCTGACGTTCTCCAATATCACTCCAACATACCGGTGATCGGCATTTCCTCCCGTACAGTGCCTCATATGGTGCCATCTGTATGCTAGCTTGGTAACTATTATTGTAGGAGAATTCCACCAGATACAAGTGGTCTTCCCAAGAACCTCCAAAATCTAGCATACATGCTCGCAGCATATCCTCTAAGGTCTGGATTGTACGTTCTGATTGGCCATCCGTCTGCGGGTGATAAGCGGTGCTGAACTTGAGTCTAGTGCCTAGACTCTCCTACATACTTCTCCAGAAATGTGAGGTGAAGCGGGAGTCTCTATCCAAAACTATACTAACTGGTACTCCGTGTAACTTCACGATCTGCCTCATATATAAGTCAGCTAGTATCTCAGTGGATTGTCCAACTCTAAATGGCAAGAAATGTGCCAATTTTGTGAGTCGGTCTACGATCACCCATACTGCATCCTTTCCACTAGGGCTTCTTGGAAATCCAGTAACGAAATCCATAGTAATGTGTTCCCACTTCCACTCAGGGATAGCAAGTGGTTGTAATAGTCCTGCGGTCCTCTGATGCTCCGCCTTGACTTGCTGACAGACCAAGCATCTTGCTACAAATCGTGCAATTTCTCTTTTCATCCCGTGCCACCAATAGTACTTCTCCAGGTCGCAGTACATCTTGGTGCCTCCCGGATGAATCGAGTAGATAGAACTATGCGCTTCTTCCATTAATTCCTGCATCAGCTCTCCATTCGGAACATATAGGCGATTCTCGTACCTCAATGTTCCGTTCTCATGAATGCGTAGCCCCTTCTCCAGTCCAGCCTCTGTCCTTTCTCGAAGCCTCCGAAATCGTGCGTCTGTAGGCAAAGCTGCCTTAATCCTCTCCACCAATGATGACTGAACCTCCAAGCGTGCTAAAACTCCATTCTGTCCAGGCAATATAACTTCTATTCCAAGCTCCTGAAGATCATTCAATAGTTGTGACTGTGTTGTCAAGAAGTACGCTGAAAGCTTCCTGCTCAAGGCGTCTGTAACAACATTTGCCTTGCCAGGATGATACTGTAGCTCAATATCATAATCAGCCATCAACTCTAACCATCGTCGTTGTCTCATATTCAACTCCTTTTGTGTGAAGACGTACTTCAAACTCTTGTGATCTGTAAATATCTCCACGCGCTCTCCGTACAAATAATGCCTCCAGGGCTTCAATGCAAAGATCACTGCAGCTAATTCCAAGTCGTGTGTCGGGTAATTCTTCTTATGCAACTTTAATTGTCGTAAGGCGTAAGCGATAACTTTGCCATGTTGCATCAAAACACAGCCAAGTCCGCTCCCCGATGCATCACTGTATACTACAAATCCTCCCAATCCAGAGGGAAGTGTCAGGATAGGTGCAGAGGTCAACCTTATCTTCAATTCTTCAAAGGCTAATTGACAATCTGCAGTCCACCGAAACTCCTGGTCCTTGCGTGTCAACCGTGTCATAGGCTCTGCGATCCGTGCAAAGTTTTCCACAAACCGCCGATAGTAACCGGCAAGTCCAAGGAAACTCCTCACTTCTGCTACAGATGTTGGTGTAGGCCAAGACTCAACTATAGCTATCTTCTCTGGATCTACTGAGAGTCCATCCCCTGAGATAATATGTCCAAGGAAAGGAACTCTATCCATGCAGAACTCACATTTGCTCAGCTTAGCGTACAGTTTCTCCCGTCTCAGTGTTTCTAGCACAATACGAAGATGCTCCTCGTGCTCTTCTTGGCTCTTGGAGTATACTAAGATGTCATCAATAAACACAACTATGAACTTGTCTAAATACTGGTGGAACACTTTGTTCATCATACTCATAAATACAGCTGGTGCGTTGGTTAAACCAAATGGCATACCAGGAATTCATAGTGTCCGTACTTGGTTCGAAATGCCGTCTTTGGAATGTCTTCCTTCCGTACCTTGATCTGATGATATCCAGACCGAAGATCGATCTTCGAGAATATGCAAGCTCCACTCAGTTGATCGAATAGATCATCTATGCGCGGTAGGGGGTACTTATTATTGAGATCTCTATAATCAATGCACATGCGGACCGACCCGTCCTTCTTTGGTACAAAAAGGATAGGTGCTCCCCATAATTGATTTAATCGGCTCGGCTCCTAGAATTAGGTCAATCTACACAATCCAAGACTACCAAAAATTAATTCCTACTCACTATGTCATTCTTTTATCAAATCTCCTTTTTAGTATGATTAACAACTCACCACTTCTAGTCTATAGGAATCTATTTAATAATCACAAATACATCTAACCCTTTTATACTTGTATACTAGGTAATGGGGGTTATGTTAATGCTAGACAATGCTTATATGTGATACCTCGGCAAATACTCATCTATTGACTAATATTCTACTCATGCTTGTTCATATGTTCTTTCAAAGTTATTTAACTTCTACTTAAAGGTATGTATAGTATAACGCAGTCATGTCCATTCTACATCCTATACCAAGTCAGAGAGTGGTACAACCAAATATCACTTATCCCTTTGATAGAAAGATTCCTAGTATGGACTTTCGACCGCTATCCAGTGATAACTTCATTTCTTGACCTATACCTACTACCACGATTTTTATATTGTTCAAACGAAACTTCCTCCGTCTTCATGCAACCATAGGATTTCTATCTATCTTGAGTACAAAACTTATAGATTTATCCTATTCTCAACAAGACTTTCGAATCCTTTCAAATGTAGTCTTTCATGTAGGTGACCACATTCTAATTTGAAAACCATATCAACATCTACTACTCGTTCTTTCAAATCACTCCCATCATTTCGGTTGATAACTCTATCGTACCCCTTTCTTACTAAACCAAGTTAAACCTAGTTAGACTTATATCCCATCCCGATCTAACATAGATAAATAGTAGAATGTCCATTTCTCGTAGAGTCTCTCACTAGGATTAGGTAGGCTATATGTATTTATATTGCTAATCCGACACACTTGGTCTATCTAATAGAGACGCGCGTCAATATAACCCTTATTATCTTAAACAATCAATCCCTCTTCAGATGCTCTAATAACTTCTTTTTTTCCTATGATAAAAATAATAATCGAAAGGAGTATCAAACACGAGCATTCATCCTTCAGAAGTAGGGAAGGGCGTGAATTCAAGGTAAGGAGTTCAAGATTGTGATTGAATGCAATATTCGAGCTTCAAGGGCGATAGATGAACTCAAAAGAATTTCCAAAGCAATTGTGGATTGAGATCCTAATATAGTATCCTATTGCAGGCTCGTTCGGTTAGTAACGTAACCGAGACGATATACTCTGACCTGCATGGGCCACCATAAAAACATGTAACGCCCCAGTCCCAAAATTTGTAGGACTATGAATGCGAATACATGCCAGCTACGTATCAAGTGGACTCCAGCCCAGCTCGAATACGTATAAGCTGTATAGTAATGACCAACTATCTATATTAATTAATAATATCTAAGTCTTAATCCACAGTAAAATAGAATACAGGAATGAACAACATATAACCTAGTGTGCACCCCATGCTACAGTTGTTCGAATAGACCAGAAAGAAATAACTTGAGTCTACAAATACTAGGCTGACAAGCAGAATATAAATGAATAGAGATAAATATATAACTACCAGAGATACCTGAAACAGTAAATATCAACCATCATGATCAGCTACCAACTCCGCTTAGTCGAATACCTGGAGAGATCACCAGGTCCTCAGGGGACATAGCAAGGTACATACAACATGCCAATTAACAGTAAATAAAAATATATGAACTAATGGGTACTACCCTAACCAGTCTAAGTGACATGCACGTGAGAACATATTCCGGATATCAGGCTTAGCTACTGAGGCTCACAAGCTCCTCAGCAGGCTATTGCCCTCAGGCACCGTGTCGTGGGACCAAAGGGCATACGAGTATATCAAGTAAATAACTACCCACGCTCTGCTACAGAGACGAAGGTATACTAGTAGAATACCATCCAAGTCCCTATATGGAAACGAGGCTAAACTAGTAGAATAACAGCCAAGTCCCATATATGAAAACGAGGATATTCGAGTAAAAATATATGTATATATACAGCCTGATATAACGGTAATGTTCTCCCCACCCCATGTTCTATTCTATCAAGTCATGTCAGATAACACTAACAATATCAAGTAAATAATCATGTAACCTATCATAGATCCAAACCATGAATATGTCATATCTTGGACTATCTCATGATCGTGTCAGTGTCCTAGGTCCATCGTGTCTCAAGTAACACGATAATCAATGCAACACTATATCTAAGGTTAATACCCAATATCCGCATACAGATATTGACACCCGAATCTGTTCGGACGTGAAGTATCAACTATTCCTATATTATGATATATACGAGGATAGAAATAATAATAAAAAAGAATATGTACTGAAAACTTGGCAAGGTACACTTGCCTGAGTCCTGAGCAGTAATTTGACAATAATCAGATATAGTCCTAGGAAGTGCATAAGCGCCTGCTGTAAAAATATCAAAATAATTCCAAATTACTATAAATGGATATTCATATGTCCAAATCTAAACACACGACAAATTGGTAATTTTTAGATTGACACGAGGTCCAAAGGCGGGCCACGTCGCACAGAACAACATGTTGGTATCAAATATCTTAGAATTTTATAAATTTAGTTTGACACTACAAATCCATCGGTACTTTCAGAATTGGATTCTGGCATTCCGTTAACAAGGTCGCCCGTTGAGTTGGACCTTGGGACCCACGAAACGGTGTTCCGGTCAACGGTCTCAGATTCTCACCAAACTTGGGCCACAGGACCAGCGTCACGTGACGAGTCCAATGGCGCAAGTTTCGTGTCAATCTGAGTGTAAAATGGTCTAAAAAATTGAAACAAGCCGATACAAATTTAATTATTATGGTCAAGAGTGCATTTAATAATTTGAAGGGTGAAAATATCATTCAAGCTTGCATTTAACTTATATAGCTGCAGGCAATACTTTAGATAGAAAATTTCAAAAGTCAGCAAAGGAAGAAGGTCCAACCGTTATTTAATTTCTGTAACTTTATATTCTACTTAATGATTTCATTAATCTTAACAATATACTCTTCCATAGTGTTATTATTTTAAACCAAATAATTCTAAAGCTTTGAGTCTAATTATCTTCAATCCAAATAGCAAGGAAATTTGAATTGTTTGAAGGGTAGGATATCGGTCAGGTGACTAACGTACCCGAAAAGATGGCTCGGCGATTTGGTTTAATGTGCACAGTTGCACATCGATGTCAGCATGCGGTCTTTGACGAAGACGAGATCGTAGTCGTCACGGACGATGTCAGGCAGCTAGTCGAATCTGCGGTCAGCGGACGCTGCTGGCGGACGGTCACTGGCAGGTCGACAGGTCGACGAACAGGGTGTTGTCGGCGGGTCAAATGATTGGAAAGAGGGTGTTGGCTTTGGATGAAGGAGTGAAGAAGGTGGCCTATATATATAGATATAAGAAGGGGGTTACAATAGAGATGAATGGGAAAGGAGAGGTCGTCAGTTACTGGAAAGGAAGGAAAGGATCGGTTTCACTCGTTAGCTGAAGGGAAGGGACAAAGGTGGGGGTTTCATTTATTTGGCTGCTATACATTCATTTTCATTCATGAATGTGAGACAAATGTGGGCCCTAGTTTATTTGTTTCTACGTTGTAGCTATTGCTACTTGTTGAACCTTTCATTACTTAAGCAAAGAGAAAAATAAACAAGGTGGGCCATGGTGGTAGCTACATTTCTTGTCTTTGGCTAAGTTGGAAACTAATTTATTAACTCCATTAGGTTCTGTGGAAATAAAATGTAGCTTAGGTTTTAGCTTAAGTATTTTAATTAGTATTTAGTATTAATTAAGGCTTCAAGGAGTTAATTAGGAATTAGGAATTTTTAGTAGCAAATAAATAATAAAAAAATCCAAAATCTAGAAAAGATTATTTAATTATAATTAACTCCAGAAAATTATCTCGAACAATTTTGGACAGAAAAATACATAAAATAAAATCTTAATTACCAAATTATCCTTGGTCAAAATTCAGGGGGTTTACATATATACGACATTTTATAGGTCATCTTATGGGTCTACATCATTTTTTTTGATTTGGTGGTCAAGTCTTCTAGGGTCAGCTGTCCCGAAGCTACGCTCGATAATTATGGATCAATAATGAAGGATAGTTACTACGAACCATGCTATATTATTTCAGAGCCAAATCACGTTTCGACGATTTCTATTTGACTACCTAAATCCGGACAAAACTATTTCTATTTGTGCAACTGAGGCACAACTATCCTCTGAGTAATTCATGCATTACCGTCGATGATTTCGAAATTCACAAAACATCTACTCGTATTGAGTTCGAGTCTATCTACACCCACGGTCGATATCCGAGATGCTATACGCATCAAAACAATCATCGATAAATTTACGGTCTTGTCTGGTCAATTATAAGGTTTACGATCAACCAGTTCAACATTCTCATATTGCTATTTCTAAAAATTATGATATCGTAAGTCCGTTCTATTTTATATTCTCACATCGTGTTTACGTTTCTAGCGTATCAATTTTCGATTAGTCATATCAATTTCGATAGCACCAGGGTCAACTTTGAATCTGCATCAACGTCGACTTTAGTTCATATTGTATATATCCAAGTTCACTACAAACTTTTCCATACCCATCAACTTGTTTTTTGATTCGCCGTATCCCGCTATACTTCGATCGTATAACCGAGTTACCGATTATCCAATATCGAACCCTCGAGTAATACGATCAAGTCCTCTAAGTTTTGCGTGTTTCAGTCATACTCAAATGAGTTTTGCCGTAACGTAACCAACTATCTCTTAGGCGCTATTTACCCGCATCAACGAACTCTTCACCGAAGTCACACATCGTGCGATCCGATTATAATTCACATCACCCAACATTTCTATCGAGATCGCAAGTCATATGATTCGCTTACAATTCATCTCGCCCAACATTTCTATAGAGATCGCAAGTCGTGCGATTCGATTACAATTCGCCTCGACCAATATCTCTATCGAGATACAAGTCGTGCGACTCGTTTATAAGTTCAAGTTTCCTATCCTGTCTTGCTTCAAGGCATAATCGTTTCGTTAGTCTCGACCGTTCGACCGACTTACAAATTTTTGTCCGACGTATCATTTATTGATACGAGTCCCCGCCATATCATTTCAACTGATTATCGAAGAACACTTGCATCAGCATACCGTCATACAAATTTCTAATCGAGTCTCGGTACTCTCCCATCTGTTGTGGACAAACCTTCCGTAAATTACACAATGTGTCAATGGAATCCATCGCACAAATGGTCTTGCATATACCACTCCGAATTGAGTCATTCATGGCATAGGTGGTATGGCATAGGTGGTAAGGCATATACCACTCGAAAATCCAGTTATTTCCCTCGTATCATACCTGGTATGAACGAACAATCTATTCTAACTTACGATTTCTGCAGTGATCAGGCCGATCACAATCGTAACTTTTGATTTTCGACACAATTCGGCCAATGTATTTATTTGCCAACACAAGTTCGGTGCACAACCGAACGATTCATTCTCATCGACTTATGATTTTTGTTCCTTCCGTTGCACCCACATGTAATGATTTATTCTCGACATCCGAAGCCAATACTCGAATCCGTTTATAACATTCGATACAAATTTCATTTTTATTGTATTGCATCATTCACAATTCAACTTGTTGTAATTGATACAACAACATTCCACGACTTTCATTATATTGATACAACCAATATTTCTCATATCGACTGTTGTATTGAAACAACAAACATCTCGATTCATATTTCACAACTTGTTGCACCTACAGCAACAAATATCTCAATTCAGCTCTTGCGACTTGTCGTACTTGCAGCAATAAATATTTTACGACTTTCTTAGCAAACATCATGTAATTTTCAAACACATACGACAAAATTACACGATTTGTGTTAGATATTACATGGAACATCCAGTGCGTCAATGAGTAGAGTTAAGAGTGATTTGATTGGTGGTGGACAACTCTTTGGAATTGAAACGAAGCAAGCGTCCTGAAGAAATTGAGTATAGAGCTCTGATACCAATTTGTCATGCCCCGACCCAAAAAAATCGCTCATCTTCGCATCGATTTATCCGAATCATCATCCTTACTGGGGTGTGATGCCGTATGAGTCTAGAGTTGCACTCGTACAAGGCAATATAACAAGTTATCAAATGGTTATCTTTGATATTGTTATTTAGCAGCGAAAGAAATAGAGTATACAAAACAATTCTCTTTATTCAATAAATGAACTGAGGTTACAAAAGATTTTAATAGTCCAACTGAATTTGCCAGATTGGTTACAACACTCAGGTTCTCTCTTGCCCACAAAGGATTTTACCGTTTCATACATCATGTCTTCTATATCTCGGCCGCATCATCCTGTTGTAAGTCCGAGAGTCAATATGGTCGCATGTCTCAATACGCTACAATATTCCATGCCTCAGCACGTTCAAGTAAAGCTCCATCGTGAGCAGACCATTTCCTGAACCTGCTAGCAAACTAGTAGGGGATTAGTACTTTCGTCCTTGCTGTACTGATCAAAGACCCACTTTACCTAAATCGACATTAAGTAGATATATTGAATCATGCAACATACAATTTAGTAATCTTTCTATGTTCTCCTTAGGATCAGTTTCGTGGCATATTCGAAAGCAGAAAAACATGTTATCATGGCAGCATGTTATTTGATTTGCATAAGCAAGCAAGCAACCAAAAGCAATCTCGTGTTGTTTCGTAACTTCTTACCAATATCGACACATTCGCCCTTACACCAAGTAAGGTAAATACGCATCATTCCTTCCCTGTCATGTTATAAGTTTTTTGTGTAGGATTTATATGTTCCTGTAGTTATGGCCCACCATTCCTTAACTATATGAAGGTCATTGGCATATCCGCGCCGGAATGGACTAATTTGTTCCTCTTTTCTTTTCTTTTCTTTCTTTTCTCAATTTGGGTAGCCCAGTGCTTTCCGTATTTGGTTGCTGCCCCAATAACCGAAGACATACCATTTGTATACCATTATTTGTGGCTTTTTACATTGATAATCGCTTGCTAGTCGTCTTACGGATATGCGCCCACAATGATTAACATCCCTCCTAGGTCGAATGGTCCCAGTGCCCCGGGCCAATAACCCGTGGAATCATATCCCACCCATGCACGGATAATATCTTAAGTCCATTCGACCATACAACACGCGTCAAACCCCTAAAACCAAACATAATCTTGAGTCCGAAACTCAGACTTTACGTCATCTTGTAATTCTCTTTCTTTTAAAGTTTCCACTCCTTCTATGTTCTTACGTTCTTTGTACGATTTCATTTCTTCGTTTCAATATTCAATGTCACCATGCCTCAACTCAATGTCGTCAAACGAATGACCCGAAAGTCCTGAACATATTCAAGGCACCGTGCCATATTCGACAGTTCTGTCACATTTATACCACAACTGTTCTTTTCGCAACGAAGCCATCTTTTATGATTCTCGTGCACGTATGCACGTTTTGACACAATTATTCTCTATTCTTTGAGTCGTGCATGCGATGCACGCCTCCATGCATTATTTCCATGTTCTATGCCTTAATGTTCAATGTTCATGGGGCGTGCACTAGGGCACTTGTCTCAATAGTCTTTTAATGTGCTAGCCTTCTAACTCATGCGCAAAGGCACAAATGACTCTTGCGCTGAGGCAATTGTTGATACAGTTATCCCATGTTCTTATGGCTTATGCACCGGGCGCTCGCCTTTGTTATATTCAATATTCAATAGCGACTCGTACATTTGATGTGCGTTTTATTTCAATTGTTCTATCTAGTGTTCGACACACACTATATTCATCTCTCGATCGAGCCACGCCCGTGGTCTCAATATGTTAACTTATCATACAACGATGTATTTTACTTAGGCATGAAGAAGTAGGAAAGAAGATTCAAAGTCCCCCTACCTTAAGCCAATACGCCGAGCCGATGTGGCTCAATTTCATAACTTTGTTGCACGGCCAACTCTTCTGACTTAGCCGTTTGAGTACTTTATGCTTCGTTGAATTATACGACCGATTTGGCTTACCGTGCCTATATCTCAGTCCGTTGCGAGGCGACAATTTGGCTTTGGGACCCCATTGTAAATAAGGCAAAATGTCGACCTCTTATATTTCAGCGTAAACGTATAGCCTGCACACGAGACCAACTAAAATCAATATTCGTTCGATTCAGACTTGTGCATTGTATCGATTCAATTTCTTAGAATCTTCAAACCGACTCAATACTTTCTCTCGGGTCAACTTAACGCTTGCATAGATCTTACTCGATGCGTTTCTCGGGTCAACGTAACTCTTTGCATCGATCCGACTCGATGTATTCTTAGGTCAACATAACTCTTGTATTGATTCGCATCGATACTTAAATTGGATTAACACAACTCTTCGAGTCAACGACTTAGCATAATGCACCGTATAGAACGGAACATTACAATGAATGGCGTAGGGTAACTGACAAACATTATCTATGACCGCTTTGACACAATCTTCTCGAGTGCCACATGCTCGAGATTCGAAAGGATTTTCTTCAACTGACGTGATGTCAGTCATTATGACAGACGCCTCAGCTTTTTGAGGAAGCTTGCCATGTGGCAGCCCGCATGATTTGATTATGTCACAAATTAATGTCGGGGTGCCATTGAGTACTGGGCGCCATTTGATAATTTATTCTCAGTGCCATCTTGTGAATGGCGTAATATAGTCTCTTGATCATTTTTAAGCTTCTACATCTATCAACAATGACCCAAATTGTATTATTCTCTCATGGTGTCTTCGAAAATCCTATCGAGATATTGCCCCACTTCCATTCGGGAATAGAGAGGTTCTGCAGCACCCAGTCTGGCCTTTGGTATTTCGCCTTCACTTGCTGACAAGTCATGCACTGCGATACAAAAGTAGCTAGGTCTTTCTTCATGCCGTGCCACCAAAAAGTCGTGCATAAGTCCTTGTACATCTTGGTGCTCCTAGGATGCAATGAGTACTTCGTATAATGTGCCTCATTCAGAATTTCTTTTCTGAGTTCAGTATTTTTAGGAATGCAGAGCCTTCCTTTTAGTCGCATTGACCCGTTTTCCCCTCCTCAAAGTCGGTCCCCCATCCTGTTGAAATCAGCTCATGCATCTTCTTCAGGAATGGATCGTCATTCACTGCGATCTTTTCATACAGGCTCGGCCCAAGCTTCAACTGAGCCAAGTATAGATATCGGTATTAAATTCTGAGTTCGATATACATCGCTTCTAAATCTTATCGTATTTTGTTATTTAGGACCAGTGACCCCATAAACATTCTGCTCAGCACGTCTGCTACGACGTTTCCCTTGTCCATGTATACTCGTTCGTTAGCACATAGTCTTTTATTAGTTCGAGCCAACGCCACTGCCTCAAGTTAAGTTCTTGTTGGGTGAATAAGTATTTGAGGCTTTTATGATCCGTGAAGATTCTACAAGCCACACCGTACATGTAATGTCTCCAGAGTTTCAACGCGAACACAATTACCGCCAATTTCAGATCATGAATCGGATAGTTCTTCTCGTGCTGCTTCAATCGTCTCGAAGTATAGGAGATAACTTTATCCTGCTGCATGAGCATACACCCTAGGCCAGTTTTCGATGTGTCGCTGAATATTTGAAACCCTTTTGAACTATCCAAAAGTACAAGGATTGGAGCTGAGACAAGCTATTGCTTCAATTCTTGAAAGTTGGTTTCACATTGTCACTCTATTCGAATATGACTCCCTTAAGGGCGAGGCGAGTCAGAGGCGACGCTAATTTGGACAAGTTTCGTACAAATCTTCGATAGTAGCCCACGAAGCCCAGGAAACTTCGAATGTCACTAGCCGAGGTCGGTCTTTCCAATCTACCACCGCTTCAACTTTCTTTGGGTCCACCGTGATACCTTCAGCAGAGATAACGTGCCCAAGGAAACTCACGCTACTCATCCAAAACTCGCATTTACTCTATTTGCATATAATTTGTGTTCACAAAGCGTCTGTAACACCATCTTCAATTGCTCTATGTGATCTTCTCGATTTTTTGAGTAATAAGGATATCGTCGATGAACATGACCACAAATTTGTCGATTAGGGGTTGGAAGACTCGATTCATCAAATCCATGAAAATGGCTGGGACGTTCATCAGATCGAACATCATGACTAGGAATTCATAATGTCTGTATCGACTACAGAAGGTAGATTTTGATACGTCATCGGGCTTGATCTTCAATTGGTGGTAGCCTGAACGAAGATCAATTTAAAAATATTACTACGCCTTGTAGTTGATCGAACAAGTTATCGATTCGTGGCAGTGGATACTTGTTTCACACAATAGCCTTGTTGAGTTCTCGATAATTGATGCATAGCTGCATCGATCCGTCTTTCTTTTTTATGAATAATACAGGAGCGCTCCACGAAGAGATGCTAGGGCGAATAAATCTGTGGTCTAGCAACTCTTGTAGTTGTACCTTCAACTATTTCAGTCCTGTTGGGGCTATTCGGTAAGACACTTTTTATATTGGTCGTGTATATGGGAAGGTATCAATGTTGAATTCTATTTCTCAATCCGACGGCATCTTAGACATTTTATTTGGGAAAATATCAGGAAAATCTGCCACAATATTAGTTTACACTGTATTTAATATCCTTCATCGTATTTCGAACTGATGCCAAGTATCCCACACAGTTGGAATACAACATACGCCTTGCCGAAATTGTCGATACCATAATGGCCGTCTTCGATACTGTACCGCATGAATATGAGAACTCTGTCTCACCAGGAAGACGATACACAAGTCTTTTCTCCGCATACTTGATCGTTGTATAACAAGCACCCAACCAATCCATTCGTAGGATTACATCGTATTCCTTGATGTCTAGGACGATGACTTCCAAGGATATATTTTGGTCTTCTAATACAATGTGATCGTTCCTACAAATAAAGTTTGCAGGCATATCAACTCCCGTTGGAGTGCTACCGCCAATGTTCATATCTAGCGATTACATGGCTATTTTTTAGCAAAATCTATAGATATAAAACTATACGTTGCACCCAAATCGAATAGTACTCGAGCAGGTATATTTTTATAGAGTAGTATACATGTTGCAACAGTATCGGACTCGAATGCCTCATCTCGAATCAATGCATAAACTCGACCTTGCGCCCCCTGGCGTGCATTCTGCGGGTTCACTGGCACCGCATTTGCGTCTTGTAGTGGAGGCTTTATTCTGACTTGGAGCATTCCTGTATGGATTCAAAATATTCTTTGGAGGGTTCGTCCTGTCACTCCCGTTTTCCATTATACGTATTTTAAGTATACGTATATGGATTTCTGACATTGTCAAGTGACCTGTATTTTGACTTATCTTGCTTAGCCTTGTCTTGGTTTAATCTTGACTTGGTTTAATTTTGGTTTGGTTCACCCTGGAAAATCTCTATATATGAGCTACTTGATCAATCTTGTCATTTAACCTAGTCAGATTCATTGTGAATCCCTGACCGTGGGCTGTCATTGGGGCTAGCTACCTACATTGACTGACCCATCGTATTCCTAGCCATGTGTACGATGGCTAGTTAATGCTAGTGACCTTTCATATAGATAAGTTGGCGTGCTGAGCAGCTATCTGCATGCACAGTATCGATCAAATCAAAGGAAGTGTAAACACGACATAGACTGAGTCAAGGAAAGGTATATACGGTTACAATACCAGTAAGAAGCCTAAGATTTGGCTATAGCAATGACACATACTTCGGTACGAGATGCGGCATCGAGCATTAAGTCGCCGGCATAGAGTTGCATAAATCCTATTTGAGTCATTTCGAGTTAAGTCAAGAAAGGTCGTAGGGCAAGTTTGGTTTAGAAATGTTAAGTTATGATGCACGACCTCAATGTTGAAGCACGGACCAAGTTTATGGCACGACCAGGTTATTGTGTCTCGAAGTATGGCACGAAAGGCAAGCACGAGTTGGTACATTTATATTACAAATACGAGAATGGTTTCGAGGCACAACGACAAGTAAGTTATCGGTGCGAGGCACGGTAATGGTCTAGAGACACAAAATAGGCCAGACGTCTATGTTCTAAAATTGATCTTAAGGAAAGAATAGAAAGACAATCATAAATGGCTTATGTTGCACAAATTAAATGAACGTCTTGGTTTTGGTATGGGTGGACGAGGAGCTCACACCACCAGTACAGTTGAGTACTGACACCTACACAATTTTCATGTGCAGGCATAAGTAGAAGCTCGTTGGCATGAAGCTCGCTTGTATGCGTCGAGGTACGATATTCCTTGGCATTTTGAGGCATGCGACTGCATGGAGTCTAGACTTATATGAGACATAATATATGGACATCACCTTCTGAAGCATCCGCTGGTTCGTCAAGCTTTGTAATTGAGAAATGAGAGAGAGCAGAGTGACTTATAACTTGAGAGAAGAGTGAGACTGAGTGATTATAATCATGGCCACGTGCCACTTTTGTAATCCTTGTTCAATATCAATAAAGAGCCTATTTTGTTGACTTGTTTTTGGATTTAACTTTCTGCTGGCTTATTCAATGTTTCTACTTCGGGACTTTTGTGTGACGACCCCATCACTTAGCCTGTAATCGATCGTTATGGAACCTGCCTTGCGTGAGTACAACCTAGGCTCATGCGACATCACCTTTTAGCGAGGACGATCGGTCCTACGGGATCGGGGCATGACATAATGGTATCAGAGCACGACTTTATGTCCTTGGACTTTGCTTGAATTCTTTAACTCTGATATCGTTTCTGCAAATACTGATGTTGCTTCCGCGATCGATATCATTGGTGTGCTCTCTCTCAATGTTTCGCGGGATGTCCATACAATAAGTTTATGTAATTTGCAAATCTTATGAGAATAGTTTTTGATAAAAACAAAAGATGGTTCACGTAAAGTACGGTTGGCTAAGTTGGGCTGGGCATATACACCAAAAATTGTGTTGACCTTAGCAAAGTCGTACGCAGAATTCAAATTGTTTCGGATAAAAATGAGTTCGACCTGATTCATATAATGTAGGATAAATAACGGTTGAGGTATCAAAAAGATGATATCATCGATGCGATGTGGATGAACGTGTTTGGGTTTTAGGGAATGGTTTGAACGGAGTTTCGAAGTAATCGACTGTGATTTAAAATTTGTTTCGAGGATTTATCAAGTGACTTCATCCCTAAATGGTGTATGGGATAGCCTTGGGGATGTCGATCAATTGAGGATACGGGGTGCCAGTGAGTTTATCAGCAAGCGACGAGTACGCAAAGCCTTAGAAATAGTGTCTCAAAGTAATTATAGTTTTGGATGGCTATTACGAGATAATTCGAACAAACGAGAAGACAGCACACATCAGCAGGATTATGCAAGTATGAAACGCGAAAATAATGAACTAGGCAAAGTGAATTGAGAAAAAGTTAAGGTGTAACGAACGAATGACTTAGTTGAGGAATCGATATGAGCCGTATACGAAAAGTTAGCATGATTGGAAGTTAGCGTGCATAGAAATGATTCAAAAATACGAGAATGACTCTGAGAATTTGGGATAGATGTTGCTCGATGATTTGAGTTAGCATAGAATGATGCGACTTGAGAAATATGTTGCTCGATGACTTAAGATAAACAGATGAATATACGTGATTTTGAGTTTCATCGAATTGATCATGTAAGTAGTTCGAGGGATAATGATCGAATTTGATCTTGAATATCGAGGAGATTATGGTATATCCAATTCGAATAATAGCATCAGTTTCACGACTCAAAATTTGTTGCAAATAAAGATCGTCAAGTTATATTCATCATCGATGGTATTAAGGTGTATCAAAGATTGATGTGTGATAACTCAGGGGTACTCTAATTCAAAGAATGACGATCGTGTAAAATATTATTGTTTCGACGGATGCTATGCGTGGAATTTTGATAATAATGAATGTTTAGATGAAAGAAAAGTGTCTTGATTGTTCGGTGATAACAAAAACTCGACGATCCTGTCTCGCACGAGCGTAACTCCAGCTTCGCACATGCGTCATGTTGGATTTGGGGCAATCGTTCTGCATGAGCGTGACATGGTAATTCATGTCCAGCGAGAATGATCGAACTCGAAAGATCAGGGCATGGCAATTTGGATTGCTTTGACTTTTGGTTTGATGCGAAAGTAAATTCGAGGATTGGTCAGACTTGTGATTGACGATTAAGTAAATTTGAGGATTGAGTAGATCCAATTTGCATATTAAGAATGAGTTAGTCTAGATTCAAAGCAAGAGTTACACCCCGATGAGGATGATTATCCCGTGGGAGAGTTAGCATGGTGATTTCATGTACCGTGAATAATAAGACTTTTGTGAGATTAGGACGTGACATATTGCTATGCTAGACGACTTCGTGATCGAATACGTAAATTATGGTAAACAACTTATGGAATATAGAATAAGAATGATGGTTTAGTAACTATTCGTCTCATGGTGTACTTGACTTGGATAGGATAGATATGTGGATTATATCAACCATGTTTGAAGAGATAGACTATGTGAATTGCTAGTTTGGACGAGCGATAACGATATGCCGAGGATTTGGGTTGAGTGAACTTACGGTAGGAAGGCTTTGTTGAATGACTCGGACCCCTGGATTGAACTCTAAGAATACGAATAGGAGAAATCTATACTCGAAGTTTAGAAATCGGAGTGATACGAGCTTCGGTAGAAAGCCCCGTATTATTAACTTTGGTTTGACTTTAGGATTGGTGTCAGTGTTGATATTATTGTTGGGGAACTATGATTCCAATACTGACATTGACTTTAGCCTGGAGAGACGGCCTAGCGGTTAGGCGAGACATCCATGTTTCGAGAGATAACATCGGTACGATTGATCTTGAGGATTGATAGGATTGGGGAATGGTATTGATGGATAAAATGATTCAACTATATGGAAGCACCACTCACAAGTCTTGGCTGAAATACATATATTTCAGGAACGCCTGAATATGTGCACGATCTGACTCGAATGGAAGTGGCGATCTCTATCACGAGGCTTGGTTGAAATGCATGTATCTTGGGGACGCCTAAAATATGTGCACGATCCAACTAAGTGATACATTGAATTCAAGTGAACTGAAGGAACTGAACGGTATTGAGGATTTTAAAAATCGTGTTTCAAGAAAAAAATTGATGGTAGTGCGATCGTTGGATTCAAATGAACTTGAATGTTGATTGATCGAATGGTGTGTCCTAGAACTAAGTTGTCCGTGTGTGCGATTAAGTTATCCCAGTTGAGATATAGTTGTTCGAGGTGAAAAATAAATAAGGTATGAGCGTGGCTTCGATTAAAAAAATGTATAGGCAGAGTGTGTCGATAAGGATGTACTCAGTAAGGTTCGAGGAGGAAACTTTTTTTGAGTGGTGTATAATGTAATGCCCCATCCCGCTCAGTTCAATCGGAGGAATCAAAATGCCAATGGCGTTCGGACTTAGCCATGCAATGGCTTGCTCGGTTGAGGCAACTCCTCGCTCAGGTGGGTGGTTTCGGTGAACTTGCCTCAGCTTGGCTTTCATCCTAATAAAACAAAAGTTTTTAAATGCATAAGTAGGCTTGATAACAAAATAGACGAATCCATATAGCTAAGGGAATAATTCCAAGTTGGGTCAGACTGAGTTAGAATATGGAAAGGTCCCATGGTCGGCTTAAAATCGTGCATGGCGTGCTTTCAAAATGACACTCGGTCCTTCGTCTCATGGCTCGGGAGAAGGAAAGTTGATCTATGTTGCGACAAGACTATGGACTTAGCATAGCCATAGGCGTCACACGATATAAATACTTGGTAAAGCATACATGGTCCCACCGTCCAATGCTTGATAAAGCATACACTGTCTTAATGTCCAATGCTTGGCATAGAAAAGTGTCCTATTGTCACGACCCACACCAAGAAAATGGGCACGAGACCATGGGTACGTCCAGCCTACGCTGCAGTGTCGGTGGTAGAACGCTGTCCTAGGTCTCAACAACATCTAAACACAGTATAATGTACCTGTACAAAATATACTCTCCAATCGGAGGAAAATGTCAGAAGATACAACTCAATCACAATATCTAGAGATGGATAATTAGCACGATATATGATAGATAGAAAACTCAAAGCCAAATATAATACAGAATTGAAATGAGTTTAAGTGTTATCAACACCACACACAGAGTACAAAATAAATACATAACAATGTAGCTAAAAATGTATCCAAATAACAGTCCTAGCAATCTAGCCTAGGAACTATGTGTGTCTCCTCTAAGTTAGCTGGATCCTCCTGCTGATCAAGGTCGCAAGTGTCATCTATATCTACGCCATAATAGGTGGTGCAGAAGTCCTCCAAATTCTTTATAAAATTTATCAACATATTCAGCCATGATTGGAGCGAATACATAACTCCGAAAGCAGTTCCAAAACATGATAAAAAATATATAACTAGCAATAGAATATATGTCACGACCCACATCCTGTTTAGGGGCATGAGGACGTGTGTACGTCCATCCTACGCCGTAGTGTCTGCGGTAGAATGCTGTATAGGTCGTCTAGAGCATCTAACATCCAGAATATAGAATATGAACCTGTCATCTCCGTACGGAAGAATATACATAATATATGAAATATAACTCAATCACAAGATCTAAGGAAGATAAGCACGATATTGGAATAGATGCTGAAGAAGATAAAACTGAATGTCAACAGAAGTCACAATACAAAGAGTCTAGAAGCCTTCAGTCAATTTAATACATGTCCTGAATAAATATAACATCACAAACTCATAAACTGGAGACAAGGTCCAGTGATCCTAGCTACTAACTAACACTACTAAAGGTGCACTCTCAACGAGCACAGACTCTAATGGAAACCTCTTGGGCATGGTCTTCAGTCCTCTAGATACTCTAATAAATATTATCCAGTCAGGATTGGAGCGAAGTACAACTCAAATCGCAGTTCCATTTAATTGACAAAAACTATAAAACAGTGATAAATAGAATGCTATATACGATGAAGAAAAACATGTCTGAGGCACAAGTATAATGGAAGAAACTGGCAATATAAACTGGAAATGTAATCAACTACCATATGAAAGATAGAGCCATGTAGCTGGTGAACCGAGTATGAAACTATAATAGACAATATATTTTGGAATACCAATTTTATATATGATCGGCTTGGGAGATTCAATGATTTATACTAAGAAAGACTAGCTCAACCATGCATGCAACGTATGGTGCTAGTAGCCAATGATTTATACTACTTGCCGATAGTTCTTGATCACATATCTAACTAGTATTTCTCCTGTCCCGATTGATACAATGGATCCAACCATAACACGTTACTAGCCAATGTATTCCAGTGTTATCCAATA
>JANAVB010027196.1:5593534-5746034 GCA_029216955.1 Iris pallida
AAGGTTAGGCGGCGAAAGCTAGCGCCCAAGGAAATAGCTCCCCTGACCCGCGGTCGATCATGACCAAAGAGCCAGCACACGAGAAGCGGAGATCAGGTCAGCCCAGGGCAGCCCAAAACTGGTTCGAGGCGTGAGAGCAACGCCTCTTTCTTTTGTGGATTTGTCGAACGACCTCTCTATACAATTGTGGAGGCGGGAATTGACGGCCCTCGTATCTGTATTTGTTTCTGTTTTTCCATAATACCCAAAAGGCGGCGGCAGCGACGATCTGATGCCCGTGAGACGCGTTCCAGCTGGCCAGCAGATCGTTGATGCCCCCGGTCGTGGGGACAATCCTAAACCTGTTGTTAAGGTTCGTCCAAATATGGGTGGCAGATTCACCAGAAAGAAGGACATGATCGGCGGATTCCGGTTGGTGATCTACACAGCAGTGGCATCTGGACGCCAGACTAAAGCCGAAGGATTTGACGGCATCGTCCGTGGGTAGTTTTCGGCGTACGGCACGCAAAGAATGGACCATTTGGAGGGAATACATGTGTGCCAAAACTTGGTGAAAGGGGGGTCGTTACCTGGGTGTCTCTGATGATGGATCTGGCCGAAGCCAGGGTGAAGAGGCCACCCTGGTTGGGGGACCATCTGAGCACGTCATGCGCGTCATTGATCGACAGTTGAGAAGTACCCAGGCTCGCCATGGCCGCTGGGCCAAGCCAATCTCGAACTCTATCCCAATTCCATCCCGACGCGTCATCATCCCATAAATCTCGAATCTCGCACAGCGACGGAGTAATAGCGTTGGGCCTGAGGATGACGTCCCCCAACCAGCGTTTCTTGCATGCCTGCGAATGACTATTGCCTAATGTCAAACGCAAGTGCGATTCCGTAAGGCTTCGGCCGCGGATTATGCGCCGCCACGACATAGAGGATCTGTTGTTGGCAGACGCCTCAGTCAAGTGACAGAATCTGGAGTATCTTGTTCTCATGAACCTGATCCAGATCGAGTTTTCGGTACGGAGTTTCTACCACAATTTTGTTGAGTGGGCGTCGACAATGTGGGCTAGTCTGCAGAATTCCAGACCACCCTCTTCAGTAGGTTTGGCCATGGTGTCCAAACTAGCCCAGTGATGCTTGTCCTTTCCCTCGAGATGACCCCAAAAGAAATTGGCGATGATGGATTCAATAGAATGAAGCACTTTGATGGGGGGCGAGCAAACAGCTAGGGTGTATAGGGGGATGGAGGATAGGATGTGCTTTATGAGAATTAACTTTCCCCCGGGGGAAAGGGTTGCGTTGTGCCAGCCCGTAATTTTCTGGCAAATCTTACCTACCATGTGGTCAAAAATGCCAGAGTTCGCTCTGCCGTACACAAACGGACAGCCTAAGTAAAGGAAAGGGGGGTAGGCTGTGGAGAAGGAGGTCATGGTGGATAGCACAACCGAGTGAGTTCTATCGGCTTTGTGATGAGTGTAGATCACGCTCTTACTGTTGTTAACTTTCTGGCCGGAGCATCTTGTGTAGTTAGCAAGAGTTCTAATAACCACCTTAATGGATCCAATAGCACCAGCGGAGAAAATGAGGATGTCGTCCACGTACGCAAGATGAGTTATAAGAGGGCAACCTGTCGTTGTGTGAAAGTGCTGGAATCCAGGAGACCTCGGCATGATTTTGAGGTTTCTGCTCAGAGCTTCGGCCGTGACGATGAAAATGGTGGAGAAGAGGGGGTCTCCCTGTCTGACTCTGCGAGTAGCTTTGAAGAAACCCTGAGCTTTGCCGTTGATGACGATGGAAAACCAGGAGTTGTTGATGGATCTAAAGATGATGTCGATCACAGGTTCTGAAAAACCGAAGGCTCTGAACACCAAGATCATGAACTGCCAGTCAAGACGGTCGTATGCTTTTTCCATGTCCAGTTTGATGGCGACGTTCCCCCCTGGACGTGAATTTCATGCAAGTGATTATTTCTTGTGCCAGGAAGATATTATCGGTGATATTACGACCTTTGACGAAACCGCTTTGTTCTTCGGAGATGATTCTGGGGAGGAGGTCCGACATTCTGGAGGCGATGATTTTAGAAATAATTTTGTTGGTGAAAGTGCAGAGGCTGATCGGTCTGAAATCTTTAAAGGTCTCTGGGTTGTCTTTCTTGGGTATGAGGATGATATGGACAGAGGATATAGATTTCGGATACGTGGCTCCTTGAAAAAATACTGTTGTGGCATCCAAGAGGTCGGACTGAATGATGTCCCAGCATGTTCTGAAAAACACCTCGTTGAACCCGTCCGGACCCGGGCCGCTGTGAGCATTAATGGACCACACAGCGGTCCTAACCTCGTCGACAGTGGGGGGAGCGATAAGGATATCGTTATCCCTGTCGGAAATCAGGGAAGGGATCTCGGACAGGAAACCGTCATCTTTAACCACGTCATCTTTAGCAAACATGTTGGAGAAGTAGTTCGTGGCTGCCACCTGAATGCTCTCCTGCTCGTCCAGCATATGGCCGTTCCCGTCGCTGATGCGATGGATTCTAAGAGAGCTTCTGCGCCTTTGACGCACTTGTGAAAGAAGCCAGAATTCTGGTCCCCTTTCATGTCCCAGGTTAATCTAGCCTTTTGTCTCCAGAATTCCGTTTCAACCTTGATTCTAGATTTAAGAATGGCCTTGGCGAGGTTAAGAGAGGCACGATTCTCCTGGGAGCTGACGACGGCGAAATCGATCTCCGCACGGGTGACATCGTCTTTAGCATCTTTAGCATCCTTATATATATATATATATTTTTTTTTATCCTTATATATATATATATATATATATATATATATATATATATATATATATATATATATAATATATATATTTCTTGTATATATATATAAGGTATATATTCCTTATATATATATATAAAAGAAATATATATTATATATATATATATATATATATATATATATATATATATATATATATATATATATATATATATGAAACTTACTGAAAATAGGGAAGATGGAAACCCCCATTCCTAACTGATACTCTAACTGAACACACACCCTCAAACTATACAACTAATACTATAATAAGACTACTAGGATACTCACAATGACTGATACTTGATTTCATTCACTCCTTGCTAAATGGCCAAGTGACCAACCAAAAGCCAGCCTAAGGCCATGATGGCACTGGCCAAACCAGGGGTTATCCTTTGCTGTTGCGGCTGTCAAATGCAATGGCAGCCAAAGAAATGCTTGTGCTGCTGTTAAAGTATTACAGGCAATGCAAGCAAGGGCAGAGCTATGCTGCCAAAGGCAATTCATTGCCAAATGGCCTCTGTTGACCACAAGCCTAGGGTCATATCAACCTCTGATACTTCAATGCCCATGGCCACAGATGGCTCACAAGTAGAATTCACATATCTGGACACACACACAAACACTCACAAAGGAGATGGCTAAGTGGCCTATGCCCTGCTGCTACTGCTCTGATACTCAACTTAGGATACTAAGTATCTCTCTCACTCTCTCACTCTCTCACTCTCCTTTACATGCTAATCGATACAAGACACCCTAGTGTTATATGGACATCCCACCTAGGCTCTAACTCAGGGGCACACACTCATAGTCTCACTGAACTCTAGTTTAGGACATTATCTCACCCACCCTAACTGGTACTAGAATTCACTAAAATCCTAACTCAAGGTACTCACTACTCAGGTACAGGAACATGAGTTCCTGACATTGGGGACAACTTCCAAATCGGCTTGCACATCAAAGCAAGTGGCCCATGGCCTGGACAAAATGTCCTGTACTTGTGGCTCGAGCAGGAGCTCAAACACAGTTCCTGCATTCTGCAGGAACTCTCCATCCATCCAACACTGCACAGCAGTACAGTTGTAATAAGCAACCAGGTCCAACAGGACCTGTTCCCCCTATTCATGTGCAGTGGCCATCTTGGCCAAAAGCCCACAGTAGACCACTGCCTATGGCTAGTGTCAAGCCAAATGCCAAGCCCTCCATTCCATTGAACCATTGATACATGCCAAATCAGTTCCTCACATGACACTCCCAAAACAGGGAACACAAGCCTAAGCAAGATATAATATGTATATGGTTCCAAATGCAAATACACTCATGTATAAATATAGAAATATGGACTTAGGATCACACATACCTATATAAGGTGAAAACTAAACAAACAAAGCTAACTGATACCAAACAGGGAAGTAAATCCCCTTCCCACTGCTGCCTATTCACACACCCATCAGTTCACTTGACTATGAACACCAAGTCCACTCAAAACCCAACACACACTCATATATATATATATTTTTTCATATATATATATATACATATATACATACATATATACATTAGTGAGATACACTAGAAAATCTACTAGCATGCCTATACAATGAAAACTATGATCAAAACTGAAAACTAAGTCCAATATGTCTACTTTGTCATTTTGGCAAACACTTGGTAGGCTCTCCTCGGATTTCTCCAAGGAGAGCACAAAAACCCCAAATCAAATGCATAAAAATTAGGTTTAGAGCCTTGCTCACCTCCCCATGGGTACCCCTAACCAATGTGGGTGTTCCTACATGTGTTATGCATGAAGAATGAGCTCAAAGCTATCAAAATACAAGGGTTTTACCTATTGGGTGGTTGATTTCCCAATGGAGTCTTCTATGGATGCTTTTGTGTCAAGTTGGACACAAATTCCTCCTCCCTTGGACTCCTCCCCGTGAGCTCCTTGGTCCCCAAGCTCCTAGCCTTGTAGAATGAAGGTTTAGGAAGGTTTTGGAAGAATTCAGAAGGGTTTTAATGGTAGGAATCCATAGAAATGGAAGGGATATGAAGTGGGTCTATTTTAGGGTTTATGAAGGCTCTCTAATGAAGAAGAAGATGATTTAAATGCATGTAATGACCAGACAAGAAAGGAAGCCCTAATCCCCTTCTAAAATGTCCATTTTGCCCTCTCAAGTCATCACGAACAATCTCCTAATTAAAGGGTTAAATGTGCACTAAGTGTGGGATTAAATTATAGTCTAAACCAAGCTTGACATGACTTAAATGAGGTTAGTTGTGATCATCCTAGGTTGTGGGCTCAAGTGGTCATGTCTAGTCTAATTGGGTTCACAAGTTAAGGTTCAATTTATAGGCTAAACTAACAATGAATGAAACCTTCACAATAATGACTTAAATAAATATTCAAGTAATATAAATAATGAAAATTAACAAAAATATCCCTATTTTAGAAATGTGGTAGTGACAATCTTACCCCCCTTAGAAAAATTTCGTCCTTGAAATTTAAGTTGGTTATACTCCCCTCTAGGTCAAACCCCCAACAATCATAGTCCAAGAATCTATTAAATAGTACACACAAATCACGGTCCTACTAGACGTGATATCACGGTCTCAACAGGGTCACTACACTATCTAGCACAGCACAAATCATAATCTATGAGGTACTATTGAAGCACACAACAATATGAAAAAAGGACGGAAGGAGAACATAAAGACAAACCTGCTAACCCATCACCTGTAGCATCTGCCTCCCCAACCGTCAGCACAAAAGCCCTGCCATGCTGGGATATCTCCCTCTGCTGGTGCGGGGCATGGGGCTGCACCACAGGTGGCCTAACTCCATCTCCCTTCCCTTGATATGTACTCTGGCCAGGACGATGAAGGGTTAAGAGACAATCTCTCATCAGATGCTTCGTTGGTCCATAATGCAAACACGCTCCCAGCCTCTTTCTGCACACCTCCCAAGTATGGCCTGACCTTCGACAGTAGGTACATGTGGAAGCTGGCTGAAGGGGGTTATGCAAGTCAGCCTTCATAGTATCTGATACTCTAAGGCCAACCCATATGCAGGACATAGGGTTAAATGATGTATCATCTATGCATACATCTTCTAAAACTGGGAATAGACCCATGGATAGAAAAAAAAGTGATGCAACTGATACATTAGAGTATCAGTAAGGTAGATAATGATAGCAATACAGGGACATCCCTATACTGAACTTAGCTCAAAGTAGAGAATTGGTCAGGTATCAAGGAAGGCACAAGTCTGAACACAAAATATGGTGTAGACACATACATACTTGCGCTCGACAGGATCATATTTGCAGGAAGCAAATGGGAAGCATCAGAACAAGGATATTCAGTGAGCAATACACTGAATTGAGCAGAACATTAAGGAGGAACTATCCTACATGGTAGATACTAGGTGATCACTATATATGTCTAGGATGAGATACCTCTCATCTGGAACAAGGAAGAACATCACAAAGCAGTGAACTAAAGACTATGCAGTACATTACAGGAGTATTCGAATATGATTGAACTAAGGGAATGCAGTGGGTTTGAATATCCATGTTGTCACAACTCACACCGGGATATTTGGGCACGAGTACGCGGGCACCGCAGTATCGGCGGTAGAACGCTATCCAGTACCCAATAAATATCTACAACCTCTATATGATCCACAATAGCAACATGCACTCCAATCACATACATATAAGGAAGATATGAATAAGAAGAATTAACAGTAATAATAAATCAACTAGAATCTACAAAATGATCATATGAGACAAGAATGTATCGGAGACAAATTCGGCAACAAAAATATAATCTAAAAGAAGTAATAGCCTAGAGCTCTCAGGAGATAACTCACGGTAGATGGAACATCGAGAACCTGTCTCAGCTAGCATAATCATATGGTCCAAGTATGTGGGACACAACAACTCCTAAAAATATTGGTTATCCAGTCAGGATTGGAGCGAAGTACATAAACTAATAGCAGTTTCATTTAAATTGACAAAAACTATAAATAACAGAAAGCAATGAAATACGTGACGGGTAAGTAGAACTGAACAGTGGAAAAGCAAGGAAATCATGTAAGCATTTCATGGTAATAATGTACTGTAATTAATCATGGTACAGTGAACAATATATGAAAAATCTAGAATAGAACATGTACTACTGCTAAACAGTACCTTGAGATATTATGGTGTTATGTGATCGGCTTAGGTCCAGATCAGGTTGTTCCATTTGACCGGTTATGCACAAGAACAAGCACAGGTAAACCGGAAGATCAGACCGACCAAAATGGAAAGCTATGCACAAGTAGTATGAGGTCAGGCTATACCCTACGTGTGGCGAGGGTGAAGCTATGCACAAATAGTTACAGGAGGGGTATTGATCACATAATCTCCTAATATCTCCCCATCCTCCGACTAGTATAATGGATCCAACCATAGCACGTTACGACACAGAATTCTCTAAGAGGGTAGCAAATTCCCTTAGGAATCAGTGTCTATACAAGTACAAGGACAATAGTCAAGAACGAGACATGTACCAGTATACCAGGATAACCAGGAGTAACATCTCATGACGAAATCCAAACTATACCAATTCGTGTACTCTCGTGCCAGAAATCAAGTATAATACTACAAACTGATATCATAGAGACTATCAAGATAATGAAAACTATCAGAGAATGTACTCGCCTCAATTAGGTTGGAGTCGACGTGCGCGACACGAACGTATTGACACAAAATAGGTACGCTAATAAGATCCACAAGATGGTCCCAAACGATGGTATAGGCGGTTCCATTGAGTCTGAAATAGTCCAAATAGTCGAGTTTGGTATATAGAAATCCAAAATCAGAGTTTGACACGATAATTGAATAAAGAAATGAAATGACTATAATAGTCGCGATTAAGATTAATAACATAAGGTGAACTTTTAAATAAATACATATAAAACTTATTTTAGAAATATTAATAAAATATTTGAAACTATAAGATCATTAGTTTCCATCAAGGACCAGAAACAATGAATATTAGTAGAAGTATAAAGCTGACTGAAGAAAATACTTATCTTACTAAATAGTCTTTAACCCATACTATTTTAAAATAAGAAAAATCGTTTCAGAAAATAATTCTTGTTTGGAATATATATATATATATATATATAATATAATATAATATTATATATTATATATATAATATAATATATAATATATAATATATATATTATATTATATATATAAAATATAAAATATAAAATATAAAAAATATATATATATATTAACAAACCTCCTTTTTATTAATCAAGGCTCAAAATGTCGAAGCCTGAAACGTATACAAGGCAAAAAGACGCCTATACAAGTATACCACCAAAAGGAAAGAAAAAAGGGGCAGATAACACGACTACCCAGGGTTAGGGTTGGAGTGCGGACCAGAATGCCCTAGAACTGTGGGAGCACAGGGTACTGCGCTTGCGGCATTGGCGAAAGATTTCCCTAGTGAGCTGGTCGGCAGAGAATTGGTGACTTTCGTATCTCGTATTGTTCTAATTTTTTCAAATCGTCCACGTAGCGGCCGCTGCGATGATCTGGTGGCCGTGGGAGGCCATACTCCATGAGACCGCAAGATCGTGGAAGCGAACACCCCCTGGCTCAATACTATAGTGCTGGTTAAGGGTCCTCCAGATACTGCCCGACAGGCTCCCTTGATAGAAGATGTGGTCGATAGTCTCCATCTGACGGTCGGAGCAGCAGTTGCAGGCTGATGCTAAGCTAATCCCAATGGTGTTAAGGATATCATCAGTAGGCAGTTTTTTTCTAATGACTCTCCACATAAGGAAGGACCACTTCTTGGGGATGCAGATATGCCAATAGTGTGCAGTGAAATGATGCGGTCGGCCCAATCCTTGGACTACGATTCTCGTCGATTTTACCGAGAATGCCTCCGATGCCTTGAGGGTCCACTTCAGTGCATCGACATCGCTCCCGATTCTTAATCCGCTCAATCGAATGCACTCTACCGTTTCGGTACCGGCCCATTCACGGATATTGTCCCAGTTCCAGTCTTCAGTAAGGGGGTTCCACAAGTCTCTGATCCTACTATTTCTGGGGGTCTCCGTGAGGTTTGGTATCAAGCTATCCCCGGTCCATCTCTCCAGGAATGGAGCCGACTCGCCGTCACCCAATTGGAGTCTTATTGTAGGCTCGACAAGGTCTCGCCCACTGAGGATACAGCACCAAGCCGCAGAGGATCTGCTATTGGATATGGCCACCGATGGATGGATGTGCTTGAAGTACTTGGTCTTCATAAACCTAGTCCATAAATTCTTGCTCGTGCGGAGTTTCCACCACTATTTCATCGAGAACGCTTTGACGATGAGATTGAGTTTGGTGAATCCCAGGCCCCCTTCCTCAGTAGGATGAGCCATGGAGTCCCAGCTAGCCCAGTGATGCTTGTCTTGGCCATTGTAATGCCCCCAGAAGAAGTTACAAAAGATCTGCTCGATCGAAGAAAGAACCTTCAAAGGCGAAGAACATGCGGCCAGAGGTGTGTATGGGGATGGAGGTAAGCACGTGTTTGATGAGGATCATCTTATCGTCTGGTGATAAAGTGGCATTGTGCCACCCACTAAGTTTATTCCTGATCCTTGTGATCAATTTCTCAAAGATGCCCACGTTGGATTTTTCGTACACCAGAGGGCACCTGAGATAGTTGAACGGAGGATGATCAATAGAGAAGGAGGTTAAGTTGGAGAGCCTCATTGCGTGTTCTCTTTTGATATTTGGTGGGCATAGATGACGCTCTTGGAAGGGTTGATCTTCTGGCGGAGCATGTGGAGTACCTATGCAGGTGTTGTGGACCACCGCCACCACTCCTTCGTCCTCAGATGAGAAAATGAGTAAATTGTCGGTAAAGGCCAGGTGGGTAATGATGGGACATCCGCTGGATGTGTGATAGTACTGGAAATTCAGAATACTGGTCATGTTGTTAAGGTTTCTGCTCAGGGCATCTGTCGCGATGATAAAGACAGTGGAAGATAGAGGGTCGCCTTGTCTAACCTCGCGACTGGATTTGAAAAATCCCTCGGCTTGACCGTTGATGACCGTGGACAACCACGAGTTGCTGATGGATCTCCACACAGTGTTGGTCCAAGTTTCGGAGAAACCAATAGCTCTGAAGACCCAGATCATAAATTGCCAGTCCAGTCTGTCATAAGATTTCTTCATGTCAATTTTGACAGCGATGTTGCCCCCTCTCACTGGAAACTTCATGCAGATTATTAACTCTTGGGCCAGCATAATGTTGTCCTAGATATTCCACCCTTGAACAAACCCGTTTTGCTCCTTAGAGATGATCTTGGGGATAATCTCTGCCATTCTGGTTGCGATGATTTTGGAGATAATTTTGTTGGTAAAAGTGCAAAGACTGATGGGACGAAAGTCGCGAAATGACTCCGAGTTTTCTTTTTTTTGGGATAAGAATCAGGTTGGCGCTAGAAATGGTTTTCGGGTATGTGGCTCCTTCGAAGAATGCAGTAGCTACTTCGGTGATATCCTGCTCGATAATGTCCCAGCACTTGCGAAAGAAGACTCCCGGAAAGCCGTCCGGTCCAGGAGCACTATGCTCGTTCAGGCACCATACTGCATCTTTCACTTCCTGGGTTGTGGGGGGGCGTTCCAACTGGGCGTTGTCGTTGTCATTAATGAGACTGGGGATTTGCTCCAGGAATTCGTTATCTTTGTGAATCGTCTCTTTGGAGAATAATTTGGAATAGAAATCTGTAGCGGCCATCTGGATGCTCTTTTGGTCAGTAATGATGTTTCCGTTGTCGTCAGTAGTATGGTGAATCGATAGCTTCTGTCTGCGGCCATTGACGCAGGCGTAGAAATATTTCGAGTTTTTATCCCCATCGCTATCCCATTTCAATTTCGCTTTCTACTTCCAAAAATCAGTTTCCACTTTGAGTCTGAATTTAAGCATGGCCTTGGTGAGATTGAGGGAGTTCCTGGCCGTCGAGGAACGATCCGATGCAAACCTGGCTTCGGTACGAGTGACGTCGTCCTCGGCGATCCGAACGGCTTGAAAAATGTCACTATATGCAATTTTGCTCCAATTTGACAGGGCTTTCCTCGTTACCTTGAGCTTGTTGCTCACCCGAGAGAGGGGGTTGGAAGAATCCTTGCTATTCCACGCTTCAGCGACGATTTCCAGAAATTGGGGGTGCTCGGTCCTGAATTCGAAGAATCGGAAGTTCTTTTTTGATGGTTTGGTTTTGTTTTTAATTTCCACCAGCAGAGAGGCATGGTCGAATTCAGAGGAGTTGAGATTGTAGTGCCCTGCTCCCGTTGGGGCGAAGCACTTTGTAATAGGCTCGTGCCAAGTTAGACATGGTCGGGAACATAGATGACTTGTCTAACTCGACGACGAGTTTTGTATACAAAAACCATAGCATCAATAAAATCGATTTGGACGAGTGATATGAGTACCGTTCCAACTAATGGATCGACTACTGTTGGAATAAGTCCTAGATGCGATAGGCGGCGTCTTGGCGAAGGAACTCTAAAGAGAGCGAGGTAACTCGTCTGTTGTTGGTTTTATTGGTTTTCTTGGCTTTCTGAACGAATTATTGCGTGGATTTGATAGTGTGCTTTCGCGTCGATTTCTGAATACGTCTTTAGGAATTTCGAAGGAAGGATTGAAGGAAGGATTCTAATTCGATGCTCGTGCCATTGCAGGAGTTCGTGTAACTGACGCTTGACCGTCGTGAAGCGTTCTCCTACTCTCGGCGCAATCTCCTTAGGTGGGTGGTTCTTCGGCCCCTTCCTTTCTACTCCTTCCCGCCAACTAAATTCTTAAGTTCAACGTTCAAATCGATGATGCTAACGGGATGTATGCTTGACACTAAGATCAAGAGCTTGGGATAATATATCAACCTAGAGAAGTTAACTCTGAATTGATAGGTTCACACTAAGTAGAGAAAAGATAAAGTTCTAAGAAAGAGATATAATATATTTTATGCCATGCAAAATACAACGATGAAAACCTTGGTTGCGGTACATCATGCCTCGAGGAATTGGTTGCCTACGGGATGCTAAATTAGAACATATGGTTTCGGGGAAAAGGACCCTTGCACGAGTAGGAATGATTATGTGATTTGATAATGGTTACGCTATGCAATTTACTTAATACATATTAAACTGTTCATACATTCGCATGGTCAAGGACGACTTGTGCACAAGGTGAGCTTTCCTCGAGACGGTAGTCGGGGCCCTGGGACCGAATCGGCCTAGGAGGAAATTATGGAAATCGTGCTTCGACGCGAGGCATTACGAGACCTCCAGTTAGGCTCGCTACCTGGACTGGAGGGCGCGTCGCAAGGCTACGTAATCGTCCTTCATGGTGTTGATATCACCAATGACCGCATATAGGATAGATTGCATGCTTACCTATTGTCTTGTGCAGGTGGTAAGTATCATGTATATTTTGTACAGGAAAGGAGCACGGCCGTGGTAAGAATGCCTTTGAATTGGTTATGAGTTATCGTTTAAAATGTGCCTTCGATATGAACTACAATTCATATAGTTCTAAATAGAAAGATCACTTCGTATGCTAGAATCCTTAATTAGCAGTGTCGGTTTAGACGAGTGGGTTCGTCCCATCCACTAGCAAGTGTGCGAACCCCCAACTCCCCAGGTAACGAGCGTGCTGCGGGAGCTCGAGACTAGACCTGAAGCTGAAGAACGGAAGGCGACACGAAGCTCTCATATTTTGAAGTATTTTGAAGCCCAACTCAGATCGAAGGCTTTGTTCAAATGTATAAAGGCTCGGGATAATATATCGACCTAGAGAAGTTAACTCTGAATCGATAGGTTCACACTAAGTAGAGAAAAGATAAAGAAAGAGATAGAATATATTTCATGCCATGCAAAATACAACGATGAAAACCTTGGTTGCGGTACATCATGCCTCGGGGAATTTGGTGCCTACGGGATGCTAAATTAGAACGTACAGTTTCGGGGAAAAGGACCCTTGCACGAGTAGGAATGATTATGTGATTTGATAATGATTACGCTATACAATTTACTTCATACATATTAAACTGTTCATACATTCGCATGGTCAAGGATGACTTGTGTACAAGGTGAGCTTTCCTCGAGACGGTACCCGGGGTCCTGGGACCGAATCGGCCTAGGAGGAAATTATGGAAATCGTGCTTCGGCGTGAGGCATTGCGAGACCTCCAGTTAGGCTCGCTACCTGGACTGGAGGGCACGTCGCAAGGCTACGTAATCGTCCTTCATGGTGTCGATATCACCAATGACCGCATATAGGATAGATTGCATGCTCACCTATTGTCTTGTGCAGGTGGTAAGTATCATGTATATTTTGTGCAGGAAAGGAGCACGGCCATGGTGAGAATGCCTTTGAATTGGTTATGTGTTATCGTATAAATGTGCCTTCGATATGAACTGCAATTCATATAGTTCTAAATAGAAAGATCACTTCGTATGCTAGAATCCTTAATAAGCAGTGTCGGTTTAGACGAGTGGGTTCGTCCCATCCACTAGCAAGTGTGCTAACCCCCAACTCCCCAGGTAACGAGCGTGCTGCGGGAGCTCGAGACTAGACCTGAAGCTGAAGAACGGGAGGCGGCACGAAGCTTTCATATTTTGAAGTATTTTGAAGACCAACTCAGATCGAAGGCTTTGTTCAAATGTATAAAGGGGCATGAATGTATGAAACGACAAGGATTATTTCAGGGCAAGCTTGTCGAGAGTTTTTCTTTTGTGTTTCAAGGATGTAGCCGCAACGGCATATGTAATATAAAAATGACCTTGCACATACTTTGCAAGCTTATGAATGAAAAGCTAAATTTCTTCCTATGCTATGTCTTCAACTCTCTGCACTGTTTAATTTCAACGCGTCGAGACAAAAGGAATTTCCAATTGCACATCCTTGCCTTGTGCAAGTCCATTAAAGACTTGCACGACATCACGTCCCGACTCGTGGGGATCGATTTATATCGAGTCAAGGCGATGACGACCGATTCTACGAGTCGGGGCGTGATAAGTTGGTATCAGAGCACGGTTCACACCTCGGACCTTTCAAAATACTTTCTTTTAGATGATGTCGTTGCAATTTTTCAAAAACTATGCTTTTCGACATATGCGACCTGAAATAATCGTTCCATACATATAAGCTCGTAGATATTTTGAGAATACTAACGGGTTTGCTCAATTTTGTAGGAATGACGGAAAGACTGGATGTCCCTGCTATCAACACCACATTGATTAGCACGGATAGTAACGAAGGTGCGACGCCTAGCGAATCTGCCATGGAGTGACTACTATGCCTCATGGAACTCCAACAACGCCAGTCAGAGATGCAGCAATGACAGCTACAAGAACAGATCCAAGCCTAAGTCAGTGCCCAACAAAAGCAAATGGAGGCCCTGACCCGGATCGTGAGCACCATAGCGACGCAACAGAACTCGACGACCGTCATGTCCGAGGAAGAAGTGCAACCCGTAAAGACAAAACAAGTGTCTTCCTCCTCCCTGCTCAAGATGACCAAGTTCAAAAAGATAAACCCGCCTGAATTCAACGGTCGAACAGAGCCTGACGAAGTCATGGGGTGGCTAGTGAAGATCGAGGGCCTGTTCAATCTCCTCAGCATCAAGGGGTCCAAGAGAGTCGGGTGCGCAGTGTTGCAGCTCAACTTGAGGGCCTACGACAGGTAGGAGGCAAAGAAACAGGAACTCCAAGAGACCAACCCCAATGCCAAGATCTCGTATGAGACGTTCAAACAGGCCTTCCTCGAGCAATACATCCCTCGTGCCCTTCGTCGACAGAAGGAAGAGGAATTCATGTCCTTGAAGCAAGGAAATTTGTCCGTTGAAGACTACGATGCGAAGTTCGCAAAGCTTGCGAAGTTTGTCGGGGCCTTTCTGCCGAACACGGAGGCGTGGTGCGAGCGCTTCCAGTAAGGCCTGAATGATAATTTACGTCGGGACGTCATGAACCAGAGATGCCAAACGTACATGGAATCATACAACGCCGCCCTTGATAGTGAGCGGATCTTCGGTCGAGCGTCGCAGAAGGGCGGATCAAGCGTCCGCAACAACTTCAACAAGCATCCTCACGACGCGGGAGGATCTGGTACGCCAAAGAGCTAGAACACGTCCGAGTACCGGGGGCCTCACCCAGGCATACGGTGCCATCGCTGCAGCAAAATGGGACATCTGGCGGTCGATTGCCGAGGGGGATGCTTCAAGTGTGGCCATCTAGGTCACAAGGCAGTAGATTGTCGTATGGGAAGGGCGAACCAACATCCACCAAGGGACGTCCAGTACCAGAACAGGGTGCCTCCCGCCCATGGCGCAAATGCGGTGCCCGTGAACCCACAAAATCGCTAAGGGGCGCAAGGTCGAGTCTACGCACTGACTCGGGACGAAGCCTATGCGTCCGACACTGTCGTGACAGGTATACTACTCTATAAAAATATGCCTGCTAGAGTATTGTTTGATTCGGGTGCTACGCATAGTTTCATATCTGCCGACTTTGTAAACGAGAACGAACTACCTACGCAACTTTTAGATATGAATCTTAGCGTTAGCACTCCATCGGGAGTATATATGCCTGCCACTCAAATTTGTAGGGATGGTTACATCTGCATCGGAGGGAGGAATCTATCCTTGGAAGTTATCGTCCTCGACGTCAAGGAGTACAATATAATCCTCGGCATGGATTGGTTGGGTGCATGCCACGCAACGATCGAGTGCACGGAGAAGAGAGTTGTGTTCCGTCTTCCGGGCGAAACCGAGTTCTCCTATTCGTGTGGAGCAGCATCAAAGTCGACAATGATGATATCGGCTATTTCGGCAAGGCGTATGTTGTATTCCGGGTGCAGCGGGTACCTAGCATCAGTTCGAGACACAAGAACGGAGATTGCAAGCACGGCCCAGACTGAAGTCGTGGCAGAATTTCCTGATGTGTTCCCAGACGAGTTGCCAGGGATGCCGTCGGACCGAGAGATAGAATTCAGCATCGATACCTTCCCGGACACCCGACCGATATCCAAAGCATATTATCGAATGGCGCCGACAGAGCTGAAGGAACTGAAGGCACAACTACAAGAGTTACTAGATCGTGGGTATATCCGCCCTAGTATCTCCTCGTGGGGTGCCCTAGTATTGTTTGTGAGAAAGAATGATGGATCGATGCGACTGTGCATCGATTATCGGGAACTCAACAAGGCCACGGTACGAAACAAGTACCCGTTACCGAGGATAGACGATTTGTTTGACCAGCTGCAAGGGGCGACAGTATTTTCCAAGATTGATCTTCGCTCAGGCTACCATCAATTGAAGATCAAGTCCGAGGATGTGCCAAAGTCCGCCTTTCGAACTCGATATGGTCACTACGAATTTCTAGTCATGCCCTTCGGCTTGACCAACGCTCCTGTCGCGTTCATGGATCTATATGAACCGGGTGTTCCGACCATTCATAAACAAATTTGTCATCGTATTCATCGATGACATCCTTATATATTCGAAGAGCAAGGACGAGCACGTGGAACACTTGAAGACGGTGCTATAGACTCTGCGTGAACACCAACTCTATGCCAAGCTAAGCAAGTTCGAGTTCTGGATGAACAGCGTGACGTTCCTTGGGCACGTTGTCTCAGCTGAAGGCGTCATGGTGGACCCAAAGAAGATTGAAGCAATAGTCGAATGGAAGCGGCCTACCTCAGCCGGCGACATTCGAAGTTTCCTCGGCTTGGCGGGCTACTACCGTAGATTCGTGAAAGATTTTGCCAAAATTGCGTCGCCTCTGACTCGCCTCACCCAGAAGGGAGTCGCATTCGAGTGGAACGACGCCTGTGAATCGAGCTTTCAAGAGTTGAAGAAACGGCTCATCTCAGCGCCGATCCTTGCACTTCCAGACGGACCGGAAGGGTTTCAAATATTTAGTGATGCATCGCGGACGGGTTTGGGATGCGTGCTTATGCAAAGGGATAAGGTAATTTTGTTTGCTTCGAGACAATTAAAGCAACACGAGAAGAATTATCCTACGCGTGATCTGGAGTTAGCGGCCATTGTGTTCGCGTTGAAGCTATGGCGGCACTATCTTTATGGTGTAGCTTGCAGAATCTATACAGACCATAAAAGCCTCAAGGACATCTTCACTCAACGGGACCTGAACTTACGGCAGCGGCGTTGGCTCGAACTCATTAAATACTATGATTTGACTATCGAGTACACGCCGGGTAAGGATAACGTCGTAGCGGACGCTCTGAGTAGAATGTTCGCAGGGTGCGAGTCTATCAACCGTAACATACAACGAGACTTGGCAGAGATGGGTATCGAACTCCGAATCCGTTACCGTGGAGCACGATTGGCCCAATTGCAGCTTGAGTCGAGCTTGCACAACAAAATAAAGACCGCACAGGAGGACGACCCATTCCTGAAGAAGATGCGCGAGCTGATTTCGACGGAAAAGGCGACCGACTTTGTGGTGGACGAGGACGGAATGACGCGGATGAAGGGGAAGATATGCGTGCCGGACCATGCTGAACTTAGAAAGGAGATTCTGACGGAGGCCCATTATGCGAAGTACTCTTTGCACCCCGGGAGTACCAAAATGTATAAGGACCTGCACACGACCTTTTGGTGGCACGGAATGAAGAAAGACGTGGCAACGTTTGTTTCACAGTGCATGGCCTGTCAACGGGTGAAGGCCGAGCATCAAAGACCAGGCGGGGAGCTACAGAACCTCGACATTCCAGTATGGAAGTGGAATAACATCTCTATGGATTTCATCATGGGCCTTCCGAAGACGTCGCGGGAGAATGATGCAATTTGGGTCATTGTAGATCGTTTGACCAAATCCGCTCATTTCATCGCTATTAAAGCATCATGGAGCGTCGATCGGTTAGCTCAGATTTATCTCGACGAGATCGTCAGATTGCACGGGGTACCTGCCATAATCATTTCGTACAGAGAAGGGCGATTCTTATTACGTTTCTGGACGAGTCTACAAGCGGCGCTGGGCACTAAGTTGAACCTTAGCTCTGCGTAGCACCCGCAAACTGATGGCCAGACAGAAAGAGTGAATCAGATCCTGGAGGATATGCTACGTTTGTGCGCGATAGATTTGAAGACTAGTTGGGACACGCACTTGCCGCTCGCAAAGTTCGCATACAACAACAGCTATCAATCGAGCATCCAAATGGCTCCCTACAAGGCGCTTTACGGGAGGAAGTGCCGATCTCTGATTTGCTGGGACGAAGTCGAGGAGCGACAGGTGCTCGGGCCAGAACTAGTCGAACAAGCCGTCGAGAAGGTCGCATGATTCGAGATAGGCTCCATATTGCTCAGAGTCGACAAAAGAGTTATGCAGATACTCGTCGACGATCGTTAGAGTTCTTGGTTGGGGACCATGTGTTTCTGAAGGTGACGCCGATGCGGGGCATCATACGATTTGGGATAAAAAGCAAGCTGAGTCCGAGATTCGTAGGGCCCTTCGTTATCCTCAAAAGAGTGGCGACCGTTGCTTACCGGATCGTGCTACCTTCTGTCCTGGCCGAAGTGCACGACATTTTCCATGTCTTCCAAATTTGGAAGTACATGCATGACCCAAGTCATGTGGTTAGTTTCGATCAGTTGGAGCTACGCGCCGATCTATCTTACTCGAAGGAGCCCGTACAAATTTTGGACCGTAAAGAAAAGATCCTATGGAGCCGATCGATGTCCTTGGTTCGCGTACTCTGGCGCAACCATTCCGTCGAGGAGTCGACGTGGGAACTAGAGGCGGAGATGAAGGAGAAGTACCCTTCATTTTTTGCCAACGAAGGTCAGACCCTTGTTCTTAAGTTTCGGGACGAAACTTTTTCTTAGTGGTATATTATGTAGTGTCCCGCTCCCGTTGGGGCGAAGCACTATGTAATAGGCTCGTGCCAAGTTAGACATGGCCGGGAACATAGATGGCTAGTCTGACTCGACGACGAGTTTGGTATACAAAAACCATGACATCAATAAAATCGATTTGGATGAGTGATATGAGTATCGTTCCAACTAATGGATCGACTACTGTTGGAATAAGTACTAGATGCAGTAGGCGGCGTCTTGGCGAAGGAACTCTAAAGAGAGCGACGCAACCCATATGCCATTGGTTTTATTGGTTTTCTTAGCTTTCTGAACGAATTGTTGCGTGGATTTGATAGTGTGCTATCGCATCGATTTCTGAATGCGTCTTTGGGAATTTCGAAGGAAGGATTGAAGGAAGGGTTCTAATTCGATGCTCGTGCTATTGCAGGAGTTCGTGTAACTGACGCTTGACCGTCGTGAAGCGTTCTCCTACTCTCGACGCAATCTCCTTAGGTGGGTGGTTCTTCGGCCCCTTCTTTTCTACTCCTTTCCGCCAACTAAATTCTTAAGTTCAAAGTTCAAACGATGATGCTAACGGAATATATGCTTGCCACTAAGATCAAGAGCTCGGGATAATATATTAACGTAGAGAAGTTAACTCTGAATCGATAGGTTCACACTAAGTAGAGAAAAGATAAAGTTCTAAGAAAGAGATATAATATATTTTATGCCATGCAAAACACAACGATGAAAATCTTGGTTGCGGTACATCATGCCTCGGGGAATTTGGTGCCTACGGGATGCTAAATTAGAACGTACGGTTTCGGGAAAAAGGACCCTTGCACGAGTATGAATGATTATGTGATTTGATAATGGTTACGCTATACAATTTACTTCATACATATTAAACTGTTCATACATTCGCATGGTAAAGGACGACTTGTACACAAGGTGAGCTTTTCTCGAGACGGTACCCGGGGCCCTGGGACCGAATCGGCCTAGGAGGAAATTATGGAAATCGTGCTTCGGCGCGAGGCATTGCGAGACCTCCAGTTAGGCTCGCTACCTGTACTGGAGGGCGCGTCGCAAGGCTACGTAAGCATCCTTTATGGTGTCGATATCACCAATGACCGCATATAGGATAGATTGCATGCTCACCTATTGTCTTGTGCAGGTGGTAAGTATCATGTATATTTTGTGCAGGAAAGGAGCACGGCCGTGGTAAGAATGCCTTTGAATTGGTTATGTGTTATCGTTTAAAATGTGCCTTCGATCTGAACTGCAATTCATATAGTTCTAAATAGAAAGATCACTTCGTATGCTAGAATCTTTAATAAGCAGTGTCGGTTTAGACGAGTGGGTTCGTCCCATCCACTAGCAAATGTGCTAACCCCTAACTTCCGAGGTAACGAGCGTGCTGCGGGAGCTCGAGACTAGACCTGAAGCTGAAGAACGGGAGGCGGCACGAAGCTCTTATATTTTGAAGTATTTTGAAGCCCAACTCAGATCGAAGGCTTTGTTTAAATGTATAAAGGGACATAAATGTATGGAACGACAAGAATTATTTTATGGCAAGCTTGTCGAGAGTTTTTCTTTTGTGTTTCAAAGATGTAGCCACAACGGCATATGTAATATAAAAATGACCTTGTACATACTTTGCAAGCTTATCAATGAAAAGCTAAATTTCTTCCTATGCTATGTCTTCAACTCTCTGTACTGTTTAATTTCAACGCGTCGAGACAAAAGGAATTTCCAATTGCACATCCTTGCCTTGTGCAAGTCCATTAAAGAATTGCACGGCATCACGTCCCGACCCGTGGGGATCGATTTATATCGAGTCAAGGCGATGGCGACCGATTCGGCGAGTCGGGTCGTGACAGAGATGAGACAGGTTGGTTGTGATCCCCATGCCGTTCCAGAGGTCGTTCGTGATATATATAAATTTATTTAATAGTAATCACTAGCAAATTATTTAAAGTACATTGGTTAAACGTAGATATTTACTACCTAAAAATATTGGAAATATCTATTAAAAATTATACTTGAATCTAGGTATCAAGATTTAATTACTACACATTAATAAGTTTTTTAATTAAATATTAGCTACAATACTAATATCTAATTAATTCAATATCAGGCCAGGCCCATACAAACCTTAATCCTACAATCATTAGTTATCAATAGGATTTAAATAAACATCTAATCTCTAATCATCATTACTACCTAATAATAATAAAAATAATATTCACTAATCCTTTTAAAATCAAAAGGGGGCATCAACTGCTTCTATTCACCTTAAGTCCAAAAACAAACTCTAACTAAATTATTATACCAAATATTGGATATTAAATTTTCTAACTTTACACATAGCCCATTAATCCAAACCCAACTGTAACGTCCCAGTCCCAAAATACTTAGGACCAAGTACGTAGACATACCAACTGCACTTATACAAAGAATACTCCAATATATGGAATTCTCGTATACATACATAAGCTGTATATATATAAAATAATCACAGGCCATAATATAATAATCTAATCTTATCACAGCTCAACACAGAATATATAAGAGTCCAAAATAAATAAGTGTATCAAGAGATAGCCAGGTGGACATACCCACTCCAAACAACTATAAAAAATAGTCTCAAATGATTAGAGTCCAACCTCCACAAAATAGAAAGAAAAGAGATATAAAAATGTCCACTAAATGTCTCAATGAATAAATAAACTAAAAATCAGCAGGAGATGCCTCGTCATTAATGTATGAAGGATCCAGTGCCACGTCGTACTCCTGCGAAAAATCTTCTAACCCTGGAGAGATAACCAGGTCCTCAGAGAGACATAAAAAGATACAAGAAAATACTATGCCATATAAACTATGATATATAATAAAAAAGAAATGAATGTCTGTACTAGGGTGCCTACCAGTTCTATAGTGATAATGTATTTAAGAACAAACCTTCAACGCATTGGCACTCTGGCTGCAGAAAACTCGGGTATGGTCCCACCAGGATACCAGGGACCTCAAAGCATAACATTCATCTAATGTCAGAGGCCAGCAGGATCAGAAATATAAAAGTGCATACGTGGCCCATACGTTAAGGAGCTGTTCTCCCCATCCATTGCCTAGTAGGGTCACATCCATGACTTATAGGAACCTCTCATAACTGCCAAGTCTACAAGCATGTAATTCTATTGGCAGTTACTCCTAATCGTTGCATGCCTCATACGTATCGGTGGCCAGCCGACTACGCGAGTACGTGTCCTAGATGTGACTCACAACTCATGATGATCATGTGTCAAGGCCGTATGAGGTATACCAATACCTCATCATAACTGGGTGGTCACTAGACAAAGTCAATGCAAGAGAATAAAACCAAAAGCAGTAAAATGACCGATGGAGTCGCTTGCACCCAAGTGTGACTTGGACGCACAGTGATATAATACTAACAATAGATATGTAATGCTGAATATAAATAACTGAAAATAAGAATAAGTAAATTACAGAGTAAGGTGGCAAGGTATCTTGACTAACAGTGCGGGAATAGCAACTCCAAGCAATCAATCACGTCACCAATAAATCTCAATATCCACGAACGACTCTGGATGCTGAAACAAACATCAAGAACGTTCTCGATGTAAAATATATATCTAGAAAATGCATGTACAAAAGTCTAATTCTAGAACAGCAGCAAAATCATAATTTTGGATCAAAACGATGTCCACCGGTGGACCCGTTTTGTATTGAAATGCGTGCCAATATCTACGTTCTTTAAAGCCGTCAAACTACATGTCTATGGATCCGGTTTGATGAGATGAACCCAACTGTATGTCCAAAGTTGGATTCCGGTGGGTCGTACACAAATTCGGTCGTTGGATCGGATCGCGGGCCCGCCAAATAGACGTTTCGATCGAACTTCTCAGAATCGGACCAAACTTGGCACACAGGACCAAAATTTCGATACGGTCCTGTTTGTACAAGTTTTGTCTCGATACAACAAACGTACACGAAGTTATGGCCAAGTTTGCAAAAGGTCGATAGGAGGGTATTTCGACGGGTACATACTGATTTCGTCGCGTACGCGCAACGAAATCGAGTTCTGTCAGTTTCCACACGTCGACAACATCCATACGTGCTTTTCGAAGCATATAGTGTGCGACCACGTTGTAACTCCTCTTCTCAAAATTTTAAAAATATTTTTTATTATTTTTTTGAATTTAAAATGGTAATTTTTAGAATTTATAAACTATTAATTAAATAGTTATTATTATAAATGACTTTAGCCATGGTTGAGTTTTGAAGTACAAGACGACTAGGAATCATGACATGGATAGCATGGTCGTGTGCCTTGACTAGTGTATTAGCCATACCAGGGAAGATCGAGTCATAAATGTGCCATAACTAGGAAAACCAGGCAAAATTGTGACATGACCCTATAAACGATTTATTATTTATTTATTTATCAATATTATGATTTTTAGGAGACCCGACTATGTCAAACTGGACCCATACCAAGCTTAAGCCCGTGTAGAAATGTTACGTGTGCAAAGACGCCCATATAGACGTATAGTGCGTCCAAAGACGTTCATGTTGATATGAATTTTATGTGTATTTTGTACATAATTTAATGGCCTAATAATTATTTTCTAAAGTAATTTAATAAATAGAAATATAAGTATGATAACTAGTTCCTTAGACATAGCTGTGTATTTTCGGGATTCTAAACTATACATATTTTAGATTTACAATAATTGTTGATTTTTCTTATATGTTATCATTATTATATTATGATTATTGTTATTATAAATATTAAATATAATTAAATATTTTGTTTACTTATGAAACAAATATTAATTTATATGACTTGTGCTCATATATATATAGTTTTTATAAATGTTAATAGAAATAGAAAACAGAAATAGAATAAAAGGAGGCAGCCCAGCCTAGTAAAGAAACCCCACATAGCAAGCTAAAGCCCAGCCTCTACTGGCCCCTTTCCAAGCCAGGGCCCGACCCCCTTTGGTTGCTATGGTTTAAATGTATCGGGAGAGAGAGGAGAGGATCTCTCAAAACCCTAACTCCAAAACCCTCGCCGCTCGAGACCCACCCCTCTTGATATACCTGCGACCCTGCGCAGCCACCGTGTGCCGCCGTGGGGTCGTCGAGCCATCGACAAGTCCACGTACACAGCAGGGAGACTGTGTTTCACCTGACAGGAGATCCAAACACAGGTACCGACTTGCTCACCACTTTTCTCTCCGCATACTTGATCGTTTCACGATCCGTAAATTAGTTTTGAAAGCCAATATAACCGTTTAAAACCTCAGTAATTAGATTTTGTATAGGTTGCACGACCAGTCCACAAGATCGATCCGAAGTCGGTCAAAAACCTGTACAAACAGAGCATGAATAAACTGACTAGAGGCTGTTTTGGAAGGCACGTAATCGCCGATTCCTCGATGGTATAAGAAATCTACTCAAACAACAATTTAGTCAACCTGAACCCATGGAAAACCCATTGATACTTTCTTTTCTAATTGCTTATATAGTAAGTTAAACCAATTAGAAAATCAGGAAAAACCTATGGTAAACTGTTTTTGAAAACTTATATAAACCTCTGATACGACGTGCATCCCGCCAAACCGGGCGACGTGGTCACAAACCGAAAGCATCGTAAGGTGCGTATTGACTTCGCGGACGTGTGGGCTTTGACGGAATTCAAATTGGTTGCATGTACGCGACAAATTTGATGCGTATCCGTCAAAATTCACCGTATCGGTCACTTTACAAATGTCCCAATTACTTTGTGCATGTTCATCAGATCGAGACAAAACTTACGCCAACATGACCGTATCGTTTTTCTGGTCCTGTATGCCAAATTTGGTCCGATTCCTAGACAGTTGATCGGATCGCCGTTTTGCCGGTCCTACGATCTGACTCAACGAGCGATTTTGTGTACGACCTGCCTGTAGGCCTTAAAAATGAAAGTCATGCTGAGTTGATCAGAACTGAGTCTCAAAGTCACGCAGAAGTGATCAGGACAAATGTTTAAAAGTCACGCTAGTGACAGCTCATCATTTGTCAGAGTATCATCATGACTGACAGCACGACAGTCGAGGAATGTCTTCTTGTATGCTACGTATGCACAGAACTCGAGAGATCACAGTCGACTATTGCGTGACTTTCGAAATCTTCTTCAGCAAGACTCAGCCTTCGTCAAGTTGGCGTACCAAAAGAGCTTCTTGTCATTTAATGTGACTGACAAAAGTAATCACTGTCAGAGATTTTGTGTCAGTCGAGGCACGTCGAATCAAGACAGCAGTCCTACCTCAATCGAGCGTGGATTATGTTCCTTCCTAAAGTCTGCGTATATTTTGAGCCTTCTGTCTCAAGTTTGCATGGATTCGGAAGTTTCCTTCCTCAAGTCTGCGTGGATTTTGAAGCTTTTTGCCTTAAGTCTGCGTGGATCCTGAAGCTTATTGTCCCAAGTTTGCGTGGATTTTGAAGCTTTCTATCCCGAGTCTGCGTGGATTTCGTCTTCAACAAGTCTGCGTGGATTTCATCAAATTGGAGTACGTGGCAGCCATGCCACTGATCTCTCGTCTGCGTGTCCTGTAACTTGCACACGACTCATGCATGATTGCCATGTGTCCAACAGTTACAGGCCACGTCTAGTAACTGCTCACAACCTTGCGTATGTTAAATCCTGCATGATTTTCAACTAGGCACAGGCTGTGAAGACAGTTATCTTTTCAGTTATTTTTGACTCTATAAATAGAGTTCTTTTTCTCATTCATTGTACAGATACATAGTTATCTACTGTCAAAATTTTGAGAGCTTTTCTTCTTCGCATAGTCCAAGGGATAAAGCGATCGTCTTCTAGATCGGATTCCTACAGTTGTAATTTTCCCAGAAACACAATAAATAAAGTGAATTTATTTATGGAAAACAAATTGGCAACTCTGCTGGAGAAAATTACAACTGTAGGAATCCGATCTAGAAGACGATCGCTTTATCCCTTGGACTATACGAAGAAGAAAAGCTCTTAAAATTTTGACAGTAGATAACTATGTATCTGTACAATGAATGAGAAAAATAACTCTATTTATAGAGTCAAAAATAACTGAAAAGATAACTGTCTTCACAGCCTGTGCCTAGTTGAAAATTACGCAAGATTTAACATACGCAAGGTTGTGAGCAGTTACTAGACGTAGCCTATAACTGTTGGACACATAGCAATCATGCATGAGTCGTATGCAAGTTACAGGACACGCAGGTGAGAGATCAGTGGCATGGCTGCCACGTACTCCAATTTGATGAAATCTACGCAGACTTGTTGAAGACGAAATCCACGCAGACTCGGGGTAGAAAGCTTCAAAATCCACGCAAACTTGGGGCAAGAAGCTTCAGGATCCACGCAGACTTAAGGTAAAAAGCTTCAAAATCCAGCAGACTTGAGGAAGGAAACTTCAGAATCCACGCAAACTTGAGACAGAAGGCTCAAAATATACGCAGACTTTGGGAAGGAACATAATCCACGCTCGATTGAGGTAGGACTGCCAGCTGTATTGATTCGACGTGCCTCGACTGACACAAAATCTCTGACAGTGATTACTTTTGTCAGTCACATTAAATAACAAGAAGCTCTTTTGGTACGCCAACTTGACGAAGGCTGAGTCTTGCTGAAGAAGATTTCGAAAGTCACACAATAGTCGGCTGTAATCTCTCAAGTTCTGTGCATACGTGGCATACAAGAAGACATTCCTCGACCGTCGTGCTGTCAGTCATGATGATACTCTGACAAATGATGAGCTGTCACTAGCGTAACTTTTAAACATTTGTCCTGATCACTTCTGCGTGACTTTGAGACTCAGTTCTGATCAACTCAGCGTGACTTTTATTTTTAAGGCCTACAAAACCCCCTTCAAAGTTTTCGAAAGTTGAAAAGACTTCAAAATTTCGAAATACTTTGAAAAAGATAAACATGCAAATGAACTTATTAAATGTCATGATGACTCTTCATTTTTCGAGACTGATTGCATCCAATTTATGATGGAATATGAACCGCCAGCAAGCACTGTTATATAAACAGGGAGAAAATTCAGCTTTGATATTCATCTTACGTTAACACGACTCCTAAGGAAGAAGCTGAAGAAGAAGCAAGAAAGTTGGGTTTTTGTGCCCATGGCGACCCTACTTTTGGGGGTAAGGAACCGGAGCCTTTTGTTTTCGAGTTCAAAGATGACCCTACTCAACTAGCCAAGAATTTTTTGAGCTATTTTAGCCTGGACGGCTCGTCTTCTTCCAATGGGCGCAGCCTCGCAGAGCAGCGTGAAATGTTCAATGTTCTGTTACACCATATGGGGGTCAAGAGCGTAGAAGAATTGGGCGCCAAGCTCAGTCACTCTGCAAAATAGAGCGTGTCTTTTATGCTTTTGTTTTCTTTTTGAGAAATGTTGTACTTTTTTTCCTATGTAAGGTCATCAGTACCTGCTTTTGCCTTGAAAAATATAGTACAACTTTTGTGCTGAACAACGTGCATTAATGAAGAATATTAAGTGGCACTCTTTGAATGTTTCAAATATTGTGCTATTTTCCAAAGTACACGTGACACCCATTCCATGGTTTACGAGCGCCTTTTACTCGGATCTTTTCCAAGAATAGGCTTGCACTTTGTCCTTTAAATAGATAGGTGAGTTTCATGCATACTCATCTCTTCATTCTTCTTCTTCTTCTGAGAATGACCTTTTTGCGAGATTCCATTAAGAAATTGATGATAACAATATTCTCTTATCTTGATTTTGATGGTGAGTTCAGCATAATAGCTGGCTTTTCACTGTTGAAGATGAACTTTTGTTTCTGTCTGAAGAGGGTGTGCTTGACTGGCCAGTGCATGCCAAATGACATTTCTGTTGATTAATCTCTTTTTCTTTGCTGTTTTCTGCAGAAGCTTGGCTGAGAAATTTTTTTAGAACTGGCATTGGTGATTTGGATGCTGTGGGGAGCGGTCTTCTGACACCAACATCAGGGAGCTCATGCGCTTTTGACGCACAAATCAGACAACTCAGAACTCTTCGTGGGATAGAAGGGTCTTCTTCCGATGGTAGGAAGAGCCTTTATACACGGAGAGTTGGACGGTGGAGTTAACTCTACCCCGAGAAATCGGGCAGTAGAATTCCTTTTACGGCAGAATTAGGAATTGTATCCCAAGGTTGGATACATTCCTGTCTCCTCTGAAAGGCCGCTCCTAATCCACCAGTTGTATTGGCAGCAACACGCCTTCGGGCTGCCGAACTCTGTGGTTCTCCTCTCGTCTGAGAGAGAAGACCAGAGTTTGATTCCTGCTGATCTGGTCGTGACTGGGACCCAGACAGTCAGGAACTGCCACCAACAACGAACCTGACGGAGAAGGTCCGACGGAGAAGATCCAAAGAAGAAGATAGATCTCTATTAGGTTATTGTTGTGGTGTAGAATGAAAATCCAAAATTTGTAATAGATTTCCATTATGATTTGTAAGAAAGTCTAAGAGAATGTAATAGACTTTTTGTGGTGAAATGAGAATGGAAATAATAATTCTTCTATGCTCAAAAATTTGTATTTGTGGATGAATTGTGGACATGATAGATAATGAAATCTTCTTTTCTGATTTAGAGTACTTAATACTATCTGAGGTAATATGGACGTGATAATATGTAGAAACTCAAAAGAAAATAGATTGATTTCTATGCAGAGGTCAAAAATAGAAAATGACAAATGAGCAAGTAGATTCGGCATTTATCCAGAGGTTATGAAAACGTGATAAGTAACGAATCCCTTCTTTTTGATAGAAGAATATGAACGGACGAATCGTCAGATGAATGTAATAAATGAACGAATGAACCGTCGGATGAATAAATGAACGGATGAACCGTCAAGCATTAATGAATGCGTGAACCGTCGGATGAATATGACGCTTCATTATTTGAGGAACTTCTGCCTATAAATATAGCAGAAATCTGACAAGAACGAACACTTCTATTCTTCAACATAAAAATGTCGTCTGAAGAAGCATCCAAGAAAGCTGAAATCGCCATGAAGATTCAGAAAGGCACTGAAGAACGCCCTGCTGATCCAGTTCAATCGAAGAAGGCGGAAGCAGGCGAAGGTTCGTCTGCACCCAAGCCACCAAGGGACATTTTGGACTTCCTGCTCGAACCAGGAAGGACTGAAGAAGAAAATGCCATGAGGATGGCTGCTTACAAGTTCCTCGTGGGTTCCAACAAGGAGGTTCTCAGTTCTTTTGCTGATCACGTCTTCGAGAAGGACGGCAGTGGCCCACGTCCAAATGTAGAGAAGGATAATAGTGATCTTCCTTAATATCATGTACCATCATTCATGATTAAAATAAAATAGAAATTTTATTTCTAAACATGAACTTGTCTGATGATTACATGCATTTACATTTATACATAGTACTTTTTAAGGAATTTGCCGTTAGTAGGCATCAAAACTTTTCGACCATCCAATTCTGAGAGTTGATAAGCTCCATTTGAGAAAACTCTACTCACGATATAAGGACCTTCCCATTTTGCGTCAAATTTACCCTTGCTCATATGAGTCATAGTCATAGGACGTCTGACTGTTAGAACAAATTCTCCTTTTTGATATGCTCGAACTCTGACTTTTTTATAAAAAGCTCTTAAGATTCTAGCTTGATAGAATTCAATATTCTGTTGAGCAGATAATCGCTTTTCATCCATAGCTTCTAATTCCTGAAGTCGAAGACGATCATTATTTTCGGCAGTGAGTTCATTAGCGATTGCTATCCTTAAAGAAGGAATTTGAATCTCTAATGGAAGAACAGCTTCGCAACCATACACCAGAGAGAAGGGTGTACATTTAGTAGCATTACGAACTGTAGTACGGTAGGCCCACAAGCATTCACCGAGCTTCTCACTCCAATTACGTTTGTTAGTAGAGACAAACTTCTTTAGGAGTTTGATGATGGTCTTGTTGAAAGCTTCTGCTAATCCGTTAGCTGCCGGATTATACGTGGTAGAAGCCACATTATTAATCCGGTGATCGTCACAGAATCGAGTAAACTTCTGACTGACGAACTGTGGTCCGTTATCATGAATAATGCGTCGAGGAACACCAAATCTGTAGATGACATGATGCTTAATAAAGCTGATGATATTGGACGTTTTAACTTCAGATAAAGGAATGGCTTCAGACCATTTGGAGAAATAATCGGTTATTGCGAGAATAAACCGATGACCTTTGGATGACGGCGGATTGATCGGACCGATAATGTCCATGCCCCAAGCTTCAAAGGGCCATGATGCTGCCGTCGGATGTAGAAATTCTGAAGGTTGATGAATAAAATCCGCATAGATTTGACAAGCTTTACACTTCTTTGCATATTCGATGGCGTCTGATACCATAGTGGGCCAATAATAACCCATACGTCGAATACGGTCCTGAAGTTTTGGGCCAGGCTGATGTGCTCCACAAATTTCATCATGTGCTTCGCGAATGATCTGCTGAGCCTCATCACCGGCAATACATCGAAGAAGTAGACCGTCATAAGCTCGACGATATAAGGTTTTTGTAGTATGATTGTAATAGAATCTGAGTGATCATCGTCTGATAGATGCTGCCTCACTCGGATCATCCGGAAGAATATCATACAATACGAAATCTAAGAAAGGAAGTCTCCAATCTTTATCCGTATTCTGAGTCTCAGTTGAATTACTGAAGATGAATTCCATGCTAGAATCAGATGAAGATGATAAAGATTTACGACTAAATTTAAATCCTCTTATTGTGTTGACGTCATGAGACATTGATTCTTCAATGTCAATTGGAAGTCCTAGAGTCAGATTGTTTTCGAGATGAAACAATTTTCGATTGTGAACAACAATTATTTGTTGCCGTCTAATCGGAATAGCCAACACCGCCGCAAGATTAGCTAGAGCATCAGCTTCTGTGTTACATGCTCGCCTAACATGTTCAATGAAGAATTCTTCAAACGAAGAAGCCATAGATATAGCTGATCTATGATAAGGAACCAGATCTTGATGGCGAACTTCATAAGTACCCCTTATCTGATTGACAATGAGTTTAGAGTCTCCATATGCCTCCAAATGTTGAATATTCAGATGTTTAGCGAGTTGAAGACCAATGAGCAATGTATTATACTCAGCTACATTGTTTGAACATGGTTGATCAAGAGAATAAGCTCGTTGGATAGCAAGACCTTCTGGCGATACAAGAACAATTCCAACTCCAGCGACGATGTCTCCATTAGGACCAATTCTTGAAGCTCCATCAAAGAATAGACGCCAAATAGGATGTTCTTCAGCAATTTGGTTTGAATCTAGAACTTCATCTGGGATTTCATCATAGAGTTTTGAATCTTCTGGAATTGAATGAGCAGCCAGAAAATTGGCTAAAGCTTGTCCTTTGACTGACTTCTGAGGAATATAGTGCATATCATATTGAGCAAGTAGGATTCCCCAATTAGCCAATCGAGAATTCAAAACACTAGGTTTCTTCATCATGACCCGTATAGGATTGATCTTAGAAATGACATGAATAGTCTGGCCAATGATATAATGACGTGTCTTTTGGACAGCGAACATCAAGACTAGACATTCTTTTTCGACCGGTGAATATCGAGGTTCAGCTCCGGTCATAGTTCGACTGAGATAGTAAATGGCTTGTTCATGACCATTTTTATTCTTTTGAGCAAGAAATGCACCCAGTGAATGACTCATTGCTCGGGTATACAGAAGGAATGGTATTCCTGAGACGGGAGGTACCAATACTGGCGGGCTCATCAGATATTATTTTATATCATCGAATGCTTTCTGACATTCATCACTCCAGACGAAAAAAACACCTTTCTTCATGAGTTTATTGAATGGTCTGCAGCGTCCTGAAAGATTAGAGATGAATCTCCTGATATAAGCGATCCTTCCTTGAAATCCTTGTAGCTCTTTTAAGGTGCGTGGAGGACGCATCTCTTGGATGGCTTTGATCTTCTCGGGATCCACGTGTATACCTTTAGAGGTAATGACGAAGCCGAGAAATTTACCACTAGAGACACCTAAGAAGGACTTAGTAGGGTTCATCTTTAACTGATGCTTACGCATTAGATCAAATATAGTCTTCAAATCTTGGATATGATCCTCCTTTTGTCAACTTTTGACTGCAATATCATCAACGTAGCATTCGACTATTTTCTGCAAATGTTCACGGAATATAATGCTCATGGCTCGTTGATAAGTTGCTCCTGCATTCTTGAGACCGAATGGCATAACTGTATAACAGTATGTACCAATCGACGTTCTGAAAGAAGTGTGTTTCTCGTCGTCTGGAAATATTTTAATCTGATTGTACCCAGAATACCCGTCCATGAATGACATCCTTTCAAACCCACAAGTATTATCGATCATAACATCAGTGATTGGTAGAGGGAATTCGTCTTTAGGACATGCCGCATTGAGATCGCGGAAGTCTATGCACACTCTGATCTTGCCAGTCTTTTTGAAGGACAGGAACTATATTAGCCACCCAATCAGGATGTTGTTCCTCTCTAATAAACCCAGAGGCCATGAGTTTATTGACTTCAGCTTCAATTGCATCCATAATGTCTGGACGAAATCGTCGCTGTTGTTGTTTGACTGGTTTAGCATTCGGCAAGATATTGAGCTTGTGAGTTACGATTTGTGGATCAAGTCCTGGCATATCTTCATAACTCCAAGCGAAGACATCGATGTAATCATAAATGAGTTTAATCATGTCTTGCTTATCAGTTTCTGAAAGACTTTCACTGATGAATATTGGTTTGGGGGATCCCTCCTCACCAACATCTATTTGAACAAGTTTATCTTCAGTCGGAGGTTCTTTTTGCTCGAAACGGAACTCCCATTGATTATCTAACCTTTGGGCCCATTGTTCTGATTCAGGTGAGATTTCAAATTCTTCTTCGTCTTCATCACTTTCTTCAGAACAGTCAATAGAAACCATGTTGGAAGACAGAATGTTGCAGTAGAAATCACCGATACTTGTATCGAAATCCCAAGAAGTGGTACTAGAAGAATCAGATCTCTTATCTTCGTCAGACTCGGGATCTTCATGGATAATATTGATAAAAGGAGTAGGAGCAATATAGCCCAATCCGTATTTTGTCCTTCCATATTTCAGAGGAGGAATCTGGACAGGCATTTTTCTTCTTTTTTTACTATTGAGGCCAGTTCTGAAGTCATAGCCCATATTTTTGATGATGTCTTTAGATTGCTGACTATAATGACGTAGTTGTAATCTTCCAGTATCATCATTTTTGTCATCATCTTCTAAATCAGAAGAACTTTGGGGCCCTTTGTAAAAGAATATTGGAATGTCTCCTGGCTTTCTGCTGGGAACTAGAAAGTATGAAGATTGTACAGGTTCTAGGGATACATCTGTATGAACAGTCTATATAACTCCTATGGTTATTGTGCTCAAGTCATCTAACAAATGTAAATAACTATGAACATAATTACACACATCAGCGTACTGCAAAGATGGAGACTTTTCATAAAAAGCAGCAATATTTACATTGGGAGAAGGCTGAGCCTTAGAGATCTTAGCCAAGTCAATGACTAAAGGGGAAGAAGAAGAACGAGAAGAAGCTTTGTTTCGATTAAGATCGATAACAAATGGCTCAGAAGAGGTGAGCTCCCTTGAAGCTTGAGATGGAAGAGTAATCCGCCCTCCAACTGGAATTAGCAGAGTATCCTATAAAGATACAAGAACTGTAGTACGCCCACTAACAGGAATGATCATTGTATCTTGAGCAGACGACTGAGGTAACGGAGAGATCCGTCCACTCACCGGAATGATGAAAGAACCTTCTCCGGAGGATTTAGGAGATGGTTGCTGAGTAGTTCGACCTTTAACAGGGATTATTAAAGTCTCACTTTGTGAATCCTCTTTCTTCATAGCTTGTATCACCCTTGTATACTCTTCTTTGTACATTCGGGAATCATTGAAATAAGCTTCGACCCCATGGAAGGGATTTATATCAGCAACTTCTTTTTGCACTCTTCCATTGTTATCAATGTACTTAAAACACTGATGAAGAGTAGAAGGCACCACATTATTTTCATGAAGAAAGGGCCTCCCAAGAAGAAGATTGTAGGATCCCACGATCTCGATCACATAGAAAGTGACTTTGGATCTGAAATCACCTATCTGAAGCTTCAGATGAATCTTTCCCAAAGGCTCGCTTCGGCTTTGATTGAATCCCAGGATAGTAGTAACCGTCTTGGAGAGCTTGTTAAGAGGAATTTTTAGTTCATCCAACAGACTCTTTGGCATTATACTTATAGCAGACCCTGGATCACTAAGGATACGATCTATCTTCATTGTATCGATATAACCAGTGTAGTAGAGAGGCCGATCATGTCGATTATCCTCCAATAGCATGTCGTCTTGTGTAAAGGTGATATTTGGGATAATCTCTAATACACTGTTGCAATGTAAGCAAGTGGCAGGTTCTGCATCTGGCTTCTTCAATTGTGCAAGACAAGAGTCGGCTTGAAGAAGTGCTTCACTTAACGTCTCACGAGTCTCTTTAGAAAGACGTAGAAGTTCAAAGAGGGACATTCTAGCTGGAGTATTAGCAAGTTGAGCTAGAATGTCGAAATTATAAGGCTTCTGAAGCCCAAGAGGAGGGGACTTCTTGATTGGTTTATCAAACCGAGCCTGTTGTTTGCCTTTCTCAAGAGCCGTAGGCTTGGGAGAAACAGGTTCAACCGGTGTAGTTGAAGGAACAGGTGCAGTGGATGATTCTTCTTCAGGAGGAACATTAGGAGCATCTTTATCAGCTGGAGGGATATCAGGAGTATCCTCAGGATTCTTGGAATAATCCTTTAGATAAGGTTTTTCTGTTCGAGTAGCACCAGCAAGTGCTTCTTCCTTCTCTTTTGGCTCTGTCTCAGAGGTAGATCCAAGAGAAGTCATATGACATGACTTAATTTTTTCAGCCTTCTTGGACTTTCGAGAAGTAGTCTTTTGAGGAGAAGGGAATTCAAAATCTGTCACTAGATCAGGATGAATCCACATAATTTCTCCTGTTTCCAAAGTGATTGGCACTAATCCTTCAGACTGTGGAGGAGGAATATTCACTATTTCAAGAGTTGCCTTGGGAATAGGAACGATCCCACTTTCAAGGAGTTGAGGAGGGAAATCTCCGAATTGCATAGAGGCGACGTTGGAGGTGACGGTCTTCTCTTTCGGAGTAAGAGAAATAGCTCCAGATTTAATCATTTCTTGGATCTTTCCTTTCAGTACATAACATGTACGAATTGTGTGACCCAATATTCTGTGGTATGGACAGTATTTGGGATGATCTGTCTTACCAGCTTCATCAGGTTTCTTGATTTCAAGTAATTGTATTTTATTACCTTTCAGCAGACATTCAAAGATACCAAGGACATCGTCATCATCGAAAGAGTATTCTTCTTTGGGGCGAGGTGTTCTTGGTTGTTGAGTTGTAGAGGTAGGAGAAGTTTGAACAGTTGATGCATCTTTGCTCTGAAGATTAACTTCAAGAGTTTCTTTTCCCTTGCGAGCATTGTTTTTAGCATTATTGTTAGTACCTTAACCTGTTTCTTTGGGAGTCATCTGCACTCCTAAACCTTTGAAGGTTTCAGCACTAATTTCTGCGGCCTTGGCACTGACTATGAAGGAAGGCCAATCTTGAAATTGAGTAGATCCTGTCCACATGCTGATGATTGGCAACAAGTTTGATTTGCATGTGTCGATGGTGACAGCATCTGGAGTTCTAAGAGGCATCTTCAGAGCTTCTCTTCGAAACCGTTCAATGAAATCCTCTGTAGTTTCATTATTTTTCTGCTTGATTCTAATAAGAGCAGACATAGCATGTCATTGAGCCCTTCATAGAATCGTTCAAGAAACATCTGTTTGAAACCGACAAATGAGGTAATGCACCCATCTGGAAGACTTCTATACCATTCATAAGCCGTTCCCTTGAGACATCCAACAAACACCCGAGTAAGGAGGGCGTCACTTGGTTGCAACTGGTCAGTCATCACTTCAAAGTGATTAATAAACTGACTTAGAGAAGTGGTTCCATCATAGAATGAGATAGTAGGAGGCTTGTATTTAGGAGGATACGATACTTGCTTCCATTCTATCGGATAAGGTTGTTTGATGCCTAACCTTTGTAAACCATCTTTCTGTTTGAATGCCTCGAATTGAGTTTTGAGATTCTTCAATTCTTCAGAGACAACTCCGGAAGATTGTGGAGTTGTAGCTTGTAGAGAATAGTTGGGAGGAGGAACAACATTATAAGTACTACCCCCAGCTCCAGAGAGACTAGGATTTGTTTGAGCTGGTCCAGGAGTATTAGATTGTACTACTGGAGGAACTTGTATTACACCAGTATCAATTGGTATGGCATCTGGTACAGTCTGTCGATTTTGTATCTGAGTTGCCATGAGTTCATACATCGACTTCATAGTATCAGCCATGGATTTCATTTGCTGTTCCAAAGAAACAATTCTTTGTTCTTGAGGAGTCAAGGAAGAAGAAGGTTCATCAGTATTCCCATCAACCATATAAGTCGTGACTGTACGAGGGATTATTGATGAACTGGTGGATGTTGTTTGTTCTGAATCATTGCTTTGTGCATCAAAGTCAATTATAGGAGAACTACCCCCAGTAGGAAGAGGTGGGAAGTTAGATTCTTCAAGGAATTCAGAATCATCTTCAGAGATTAAAGTTCTTTGACTAGAGACCAGGACTCTTGCTCTTGTGCCTCTATATACTGCATCTGGACTATCAGCTCTACCCCCAGTATCCCGAGAGGTCATGTTGACAGAAGCAAACAAAGGCTCATCTTCATCAGGCATAGGTTCACACTGAATCTGATTGAAGACAGATTGTCGTTTATTTTGACATCTACATTGTATTGTAACTCTCGGCTGGAAGTCACATTCATGATCAACATAGTCTTGAACCATTGATTGACATCTGCATTGAATTATGACTTTTGGCTGAAAGTCACATTCAGCATGGTCCATTGTCACAGAATTACTCCTTCTTTTCTGTTGAAGGTGTTCTCGTAAATCTGTTTGTGAAGATTGAGGTACATCAGAGAATACTCCTTGTGTATTTTTAGGAGTATATTTCTTGTTCCTGGGTCTTGGTGGCTCTTGATTATATAGGGAGTGATTAATATGAGCCACATAATTTTTAGCATACTCTGCATCCGGATCTTTTATTTTTATTTCCGATTGATGTGGTTTCTTAACACCAGAAGTGTTTCCCAAACGGATTTGATTAAGTTTTGTTCTTAAATCAGTTTGAGGTAACACATTGGTTTTGGAAACTTGGAGTTTTCCTTCTATTGATCTGGATATTTGCAGAGAAGGAAGAGTTGAACCACCCCCTTGATTAGGAGTTGGTAACAGACCCTCTTTCATAGACAAATTCTGTGCCCAATTTGAAGAAGTCGTAAAAGAAGACATTACAGAATGTTTCTTCTTAGACTTATTCAAGTTTTGAGACATAGAATGTCCAAAAGGAAGAGTAGTCAAAAGACCATCTTCTTTTCTTTGACTAACAAAATTGTCAGTCAAAGCTGTTCCTGAAGTAAAAACTACAGGAGCAGAAGAAACAACTAAAGATTTATCTCTTTCCGAAGGGACTTTGTGTGGAAGACCACCCCCAGTTCTAGTAGAACTTGGCAAAGAGGAAGAAATAGCTAAAGAGCTATTCTTCTTAGATGATGTACACGCTGAAACAGGCTTGGTTACAGAACCAGTGCTGTCAGCGTGACTTTTGATTTTAGAATTACACGCTGGAACAGATTTGGCTAATAAGCCAGTGCTGTCAGTGTGATTTTTTATTTTGGAAATATAGAACAGATTTGGCTAATGAGCCAGTGCTGTCGGCGTGTTTTTTAACTTTGGAAATATACGCTGGAACAGATTTGGCTAAAGAGCCAGTACTGTCAGCGTGACTTTTGGGATTGAATTTGCACGCTGGAACAGATTTGGCTAAGGAGCCAATACTGTCAGCGTGACTTTTGGATGTGAGATTGCACGCTGGAACAGACTTGGCTAAGGAGCCAGTACTGTCAGCATGACTTTTGAATGCTGTCATCTTCAAGCGCACAAGAGTGTGCGTGCTTGCAGTAGAGTCTTTGCCAGTGTTAGGAGTAGACACTGTGGCAGAGACTTCACCATTGGCTGCCAACTGAATCTTAGGGACATAGACAGAGTGTTCCTTCGACTTGGCAGTGATGATGGAGGCTAAAGTGGGCTTGCCACTCTTAGCCCGCTGCATTTCTTCGTAGGCGAGTTGATCGAATTGGATCGTCATCACGTTCTTCTTCGAGCCGATTGACGAAGTGTCGCATTGAGTTGTTGCCACATCAGAAGAGGAGATGGTTTTCTCCAACAGAGTCGCCAATTTGTTTTCCATAAATAAATTCACTTTATTTATTATGTTTCTGGGAAAGTTACAACTGTAGGAATCCGATCTAGAAGACGATCGCTTTATCCCTTAGACTATGCGAAGAAGAAAAGCTCTCAAAATTTTGACAGTAAGTTAGATAACTATGTATCTGTACAATGAATGAGAAAAAGAACTCTATTTATAGAGTCAAAAATAACTGAAAGGATAACTGTCTTCACAGCCTGTGCCTAGTTAAAAATCACGCAGGATTTAACATACGCAAGGTTGTGAGCAGTTACTAGACGTGGCCTGTAACTGTTGGACACATGGCAATCATGTATGAGTCGTGTGCAAGTTACAGGACTCGCAGGCGAGAGATCAGTGGCATGGCTGCCACGTACTCCAATTTGATGAAATCCATACAGACTTATTGAAGACGAAATCCACGTAGACTCGGGGTAGAAAGCTTCAAAATCCACGCAAACTTGGGGCAAGAAGCTTCAGGATCCACGCAGACTTAAGGCAAAAAGCTTCAAAATCCACGCAGACTTGAGGAAGGAAACTTCAGAATCCACGCAAACTTGAGACAGAAGGCTCAAAATATACACAAACTTTGGAAAGGAACATAATCCACGCTCGATTGAGGTAGGACTGCCAGCTGTCTTGATTCGACGTGCCTCGACTGACATAAAATCTCTGACAGTGATTACTTTTATCAGTCACATTAAATGACAAGAAGCTCTTTTGGTACGCCAACTTGACGAAGGCTGAGTCTTGCTGATGAAGATTTCGAAAGTCACGCAATAGTCGGCTGTGATCTCTCGAGTTCTGTGCATACGTGGCATACGAGAAGACATTCCTCGACTGTCGAACTGTCAGTCATGATGATACTCTGACAAATGATGAGCTGTCTCCCAGCGTGACTTTTTTAATATTGTCATGATCAACTCAGCGTGACTTTTGGACCTTGTTCTGATCAACTCAGCGTGACTGTTCATTTTTAAGGCCTACACTGCCGGAATCCAACTTTGGACATACAGTTGGGTTTGTATCATCAAAACAAATCTGTAGACATATAGTTTGACGACTTTATAGACTATTGACTCTGGCACACTTTTCAGTGCAAAGCGGGTCCAATGGCGGACATCGTTTTGGCCTAAAATTATCGTTTTGCCCTTGTGTCCAGAATTGGACTTAAGGACAGGCAATCCTAGCTAATTTGACTAATCTGGAAATATTGGTAACATTTATTACAGCTTCTGGAGGCAGTTGTGAGACTTGGACTTTCTGACTTGTTGATTGGCGATATATTGTTGGTTCTCCGTGCAACCCTCATGCAAGTATGCCTTGCCAAACATATACAGTATTTACATTGTTTTTCTCTTTTTCTATTGTGTTCCTTTTCATATTGTCACATGATTTTCATATTGTGATTGGTTTGTCCCTGATTGTTTTACTTTTTCTAGATTACGTGCACGTATAGGATATTCGACATTGCTTGATTATTGGTCTTTTCGTGTTACCTTGTCTCATAATTGAGTTGTCAGTTTCTATATCTTTTTTTTGACTTGACCATTCTTGAATGGGAGTGTCTTGCATTGTACTACAGTTGAGACATACTATAGATTGGGAGTATCTTGCATTGTACTACGACCTATAGCATATATTGATTGATTGATTGACTTGACTCGCGACACTATAAATTGGGAGTATCTTGCATTGTACTATGATTTATAGGAGTCTACTTGACCTTGTATCCTTTAGGAGAGGAGATCGATACTAGAATTGGCTAATCTCGACTGAGAGTATCCTGCTTTGTACATCAATTGAAACACTATAGATTGGGAGTATCTTGCATTGTACTACAAATTTAAATCTAATTAAATTTTCAGCTCAAAATAGAATGGGATAAATCAAATTTCAAATATTTAACTATTTAAATAGATCCAAAAATCAAATCAAGATTTAAATAGCCACAATAACTTTCAAATATATTTTTCAAAATACCAATAATAATAATTTTGAAAATAATAAATATTTTTAAATATCTTTTTGAATAATAAAATATTAATATTAATAAATCTCGGAACTTACATTTTTATTTAAAATAGACCAATAAATAATTACGAAATATATGTATGCAAAATATTTTTTACATAATTATGCTTTTCTAGTATACAAAAATATTATTTTATATTTAATAATATTTAGGAATGACGTAAGAACAACAAGTTTAGAAATAATAGCAAAACTAATTATTATATTATTTGAAACTATAAAAATAGAACAAAATATTTTTCTAAAATATGTACGCTTGCATATATTCGCACTCGTCGAGCAAATTCGAAAAACGAACTTCCGCACACGACGTATAATACGACTACGTGACCTACAATACAAAATATTTAAATCAGTACTAAATTTAATTAAAAAAATAGTAGAAATTTTAAGAGTTTTACATCCTACCCAACTTAAAAGAATTTTGTCCTCGAAATTAAGAATTCGTAGAGGGGGTGAGAAGACACAAGGGGGTATCGATGGAAAACAATTTATAACAAATTATACCGTAAAAATTCACGATCTAGATTATAGAAAAATAATACGGTATGGTCACGGGTAATGAATGAGGGTCACAATTAATAGAACGAAAAAGATTCACTTAAATTAAGCGATTAGAGGGTCTTGATAGGTTCGAGTAGTTTGGGATGAAAATATGGCAAGATCGAGTGGGAATGGTCATAGCCGATGGGAAGGTTAGAGGAAGTTCTAGTATGACGCTTTCGTCCTCCTAAAATAGGTGAGGGCGAAGCAATATAGAGTTCGAAGGAGGCGTTATCGAATACGAATACGTGATTCAAAGACGATCGAATAATTTTAAAAGAATTTTCAAGGCAGTCGTGGATGGGATTCTAGAGGGCAAGTTTAGCTACGTCCCCATCCACGTAGAACGATAAACAAAAGCGAACCAAAGTGCACTTGGTTGATCAGACCATTATGCACCGGTTCTGATTAGACAATAGGCTAGTGAGCGCTTAATAGCATATGTCATGAACAAACTTGATAAAGAATAAGCTCGCAAAAACTAGGCTACATTAGCATCATTTAATCAAATGGTAAATACATAGGCACGAGAGATTAAGATTTAAAGAAGGTAGAATGATTCTAAGTCATACAGTCGTCCTATAGTCTTCTTGTCCAAGTCATTGGTTGGCTAGACGGGTTAGGTCCTCTAGATTCTAGGATCTAAATAAGCTTGCTAATATAGGTCACTAGGTCAAAGGGGTTGCTAGTTCATAAGGTATTCTACCCAACTTAAAGAATTAAGCTAATGGTGTTTTGGGACAATTAACTAGTAGGGTCAATCTCTAACAAGCACGAAGGGAAGATAAGAATAGGGATGGAAGGAATCAAGCAAGATGCAATCGAAGAGTCGAACTGTAGTTCAAATATGGAATCGAGGAAAGAGGTCAAGTATGTGGATGAGATCCTAGACTTCTAATCCTGTTCGCAGGCTTGCTTGGTACGGTAAAGTAACCAAACAATTTATCTTGACCTGCATGGGCCACCACAAAAACATGTAATGCCCCAGTCCCAAAATACGTAGGACTAGGTACGTATCCATGCCAGCTGTACTAATACGAGTACACTCCAATATATGGAAACCTCGTATGAATACATAAGCTGTAAAATGCAGTAGAACCATAACTAATCTCATCCACACAAAATAAATGAAATAAAGATGTCATGTAATAAGAATGAATTTGTCTTGATACAATATGTTGGGCGGAGACAAATCCACTACCAACAAGTAAAGGAAAAGTACATGAGAAAAGAAATGAATTTGGCGAGCGAAGCGAAGACGATCCAAGCGCAATCATCCTCGAAGATATAGCGATGATCAAGGCTATAGCTAAAGTACTTGCGAAAGACAATAGCACACACCTGGAGAGATAACCAGGTCCTCAGAGGGATGTAACAAGACACATAATATCATGCCATATAAACTGAATAAATATTGCTCAAATAAATAAGTCAATTGAATTTATAACATGGTCCAATACACACCTACTGAACGAGCGTACCATCCCCCCAACCAAATAAGGACAGAAGATGGTAAACTAATTCACGGCGACGTATCTTCCTATGCTATTAATCCAATATAGTATCCGGACCCCAACAAGGTTCAATACCTTCTCATCGAAGTAGTAAGTCACACCTACAACCAAACAAGGACAAGATGTGACAAACTAATCCGCGACAAGTTATTGTTCCAAGCCACGGTCAGATACAAGTACCCAAACCAAAAGTACTCGTACCTAACGGATAAAGGTAGCCTACCGTTCTAAGTGAAATGTAGTTAAGAACAATCCTTCCTACGCATGGGCCCTGGCTAAATAGGATCGGCATAGTCCCCCCTTTGTGCACCAGAGGCCCCATCAGTAAGAGCATGACGTTTCGCAGAATCGTCAGTGGCCGTCAGTAATCATGGGTCATCAACCCCGTATCTCCAGCGGAGAGTCCGGGTCACAAGAGAAAGTGCATCGAAGCCCATACGCTAAGGAATTGTCCTCCCCGCCCAATGCCTACTGTGTTGTATCCACAACACAAAACCACTATAACTGCTAAGTCAAACTAGCATGCAATCTCTATTAGCGGTTATTCCTATCGCACGGCTTGTACGTACTGGTGGCCAGCCAATCACGCACTTCCGTGTTCTATATATGACACACAACTTCGTGTTACAATGTGTCAAGGCCAATGAATGCAACACACAAGGTGGTCCCTTAAATCTAGGTTTAATGTGAGAAAAATAATACATAGCAGGAAAAATGAACAGTAAGTTCTAACAGTTTATGCCATGTATCACAGTTTATTTTGCATAAAGAAAATAATGAACAATGCATGAAATATGAGCTAAAATAAATAAACAGCTAATGGCAAGGTGTTTTGCCTGGTAGGATGCCTGGTGTGCTGCAATGATCAATGTGGCATGAACTGCGACTTCGGTGTAACAACTACACAAAGGGACCTCTGTTGGTGGCACGGACAGTTCCCTTAGGTCCGGGACGGTCAGAATAGTTAGGGTAGACATATGGGAGTACAAAATTAGTGAGAAAATGGGGGTAATAGGGCTGGTCATGGACGGAAGGATAATCAGAGGAATTTAGATAAATAATATATATACGATTTTGGAAAACTATTTATAATCCTGGACAACTATATTTTATTTCCCAAGATATTTATAACTAGTTATATGTAAAACTCGTTTTTAGGCCAAAAATAATAATTTACTTAGTAAAATATTTTATACAATTACTTGAAAATATATATCATAATTTGGAAATTGCTTCTTATTTAATCAATATATTTTTAGGTTAAATACTTGAAATACTAAAAATCATTTTTAGACTACAAATACTCTAGGTTTGTAAAACTGAATTGATAGAAAATTATCTCTCATTATTTGAAAATATTTTAGATAATTATCTTGAAAGCCTAGAAAATTATTTAAGGCTTAAAACCCCTACCTTTGCCAAAATAAATTTTTAAATAATAATAAGAATAATAAAAATAATGATAATAATAATAATAATAATAGTACTTATAATCCATTAACCAGCAAAACTAACATCCAAAAGAAAACAAGGAAAAATAATAATAATGATAATAGTAATAATAAAATAATAGATACTAAGAAGAAGAAAATACACAAATCAATCAACAGCAATTTATATCAACAAAATAAAACTTAAATATCAACAAATAAATAAAACAATTAATAAAAACAATTAAATAAAGGAAAGGAATTTTGGTACAGCACTGCTAGTGCTGCTCTTACTTCTTGGTACTGGGAGTGAAAAAAAAGAAAAAAAATAAAGGAAAAAAAGGGTTTTGGAGCGTGGGAGAGAGAGGCGGCGAGGCAGCGGCGAGGCAGCGGCGATCGACGCGCACGGCGGTGGCGCTGGAATAAGGAGGGAGGAGCCGGAGGAAAGTGAGGGGCGGCGATGGAGGAAGTCTCGGGTGGAGGCGGCCGACCAGAGGGGAAGACGGGACTGCGCGCGGTGGCTATGGCGGAGTGGCGCGCTCGCCGACGGGGTTCAGTGGAAGCGACGGCGGGATCTTGGTGGTCTGGCGGGGAGAGATGGTCGGAGGAGGTGGAGCTCAGGCGGGGAAAGGGTTAATCGGAGAGGTCGGGGAAAGGGTTTCAACTTGCGTGCGGTCGGAGTTCGCCGCGTCGGCGGCGAGAGTCGGTGGAACGCACGGAGGAGGCGGAGGGATAGGGAGGTCTGGCGGCTTTCGTTGGTTCGATGGAGGCGGAGTACGGCGGCCGGCGCGGCTCGGAGGCATCGTGCGGCGGCAGGATCTGGTCGCCAGTCGACAAGGAGGTCGACTCGTGCGGCCACGATGGGTGGCACCGGAGTCAAGGTAAAATTTTACCCTCTTCTACTACTCTATTGGTGGTGGTGGCGGTTTGGATGGGGCTTGGTGTCGGACATAGGTGGTGGTTGTGGCCGTGGTGAGGTCTGGCGAAGGTGGTGATGTAAGCCCTGTTTTTCAAAATTTATTTAAATTAATGTTAATTAATTTTTAATGTCATATTTAGCCTTAAAATAATTATTAGGATTTCTAAGAATTTTTCTAAAATTTTTAAATGATTTTTAAATGAGTTTTATATATTAAAATATTATTTTACAATTAATTTAAATATTTTAATATCATTCTATAATTTTTAGAATTGTTATTATATTATTATGTAATTTATTAAATTGTTTTAATATCTGTTTGTAATTTATTGAATTGTTACAGTGTTATTTTGTAATTAGTTACATGTTTTTAATATGGAATGCAAATTACTATTTGCATTCAGTAGCATTAGGGCCCTATTTGTAATAAACCTAAAATCTAGGGACCCCACTGTAAATTTCCCTACCCACCCCCGACGACTGACCGACGACCGCCAGCGCGGTCTGCCCCCGCCATTTTCGGTCGCCCGACCGACCTAGGACCGCCTTAACCTACCTATAAATACCCCCTCACTCCCCTCAGCCCAGCCACCACTCTCTCCGACCCATCACCGCCGACCACAGTCCCCGTCTTCCCCACTTAAACTCGTCTGAACCCTAGTTCCGACGATACCCCACCGCCAACTCCCCAGCAGTCGCCACCGCCCCCGACCACCACTTTTCGGTTCGCCCCGACGAGTGGAGCCCAGCGCCACCCAAGCGCCATCGCCCCGACCACTTCTCTGCCGTCCACAGCTCCCAAAACTCTCCCGACTCGCCGGACACGTAAGTGGCAAGTGTCAAAACTTGTCGTGCGTATCTCGTGTCCACATATGTGGTTCGCCGTATCCTGGCGAGCACGAGGGTAGGACTGGACACAGCAAACTCGTGTCGTGCATGTCGAAATCGACCGGGACACGTGGACTCCTGTGTCCCTAACTGTCAGGACACATGATTGTTATTATTATTTTTTATATGTATAATTAATTCTAAAACCTAAATAAAACAAACTAAAATCCTAACTCTAACACAACCAGCGGGCTGACCCCCTGGCCAGCCCGACCCAATCAACCCCCCCCCCCCGCGCGCTCAGTGGGCCGAGTTCGAGCCCCTGTGTTGTTGTTTCTATTTCTTTTTCTTTTCCTTTTCCTTTTTCTTTTGTTATTTATATATATATTTATATATATATATATATATATATATATATATATATATATATATATATATATATACATATATTTGCATATATATATGTATTATTATATATACTGTATTTAAATATATATATGCTGTATTTATATATATATATATATATATATATATATATATATATATATATATATATATATGTATATATTTATATATATATATATATATATATATATGAAAATATATACATATATACATATATATATATATATATATATATATATATATATATATATATATATATATATATATATATATATATATATATATATATATATATATATATACTTTATAATTAAGTATTTTCTTTTATATATATATATATATATATATATATATATATATATATATATATATATATATATATATATATATATATATATAAATATATATATATATATATATATTAAAAAAAAAAATATATATATATATATATATATATATATATATATATATATATATATATATATATATATATATATATATATATATATATATATATATATATGTATATATATGTATGTATGTATTTTTAACATATGTATGTATATATCCACTATGTATAATTTTACCTTATTAAATATTAATATTTATTTTGCACTTTTACCACTTTGTATTTTTGGGTGTATTTAAATTACTGCAACCATTTGGTGTCCAAGCCTAGCATGGGTTTTTGGGCCCAAATGTGTTTTCACACATTCAAGACCTGTACAAGTCATATTGGACTTGATTCATGGCCTTGGGTCCTATATTTGAACTTTGGTTCAAATTATATACATGGACAAAATACGCAGATAATTAATTATTTAATTTCAAATAGTGTACAATGCTGTTTTAGAATTTCTAAAAATACTTAAAATACTGTTAAAATTTTAGAAAAATAGTATTTAGATACTATATTAAGTTAGCTAATTTAGTATAATTTTTATAGTATTTAATTTATAGTTTTGCCACTAGTCTGGCATATGAAACCAAAACTCATTTTCTGTATACTTTGGAAAACTGATTTTTTATAAAATACTTGTACTGGTTAATAAATTACAAAAAAATTATAATAAATTTCTATAATTAACAAAGATCTTTTTGTTACTTTATTTTATGAAAAATTAAGCTTTTTGTCTATCTCAAAAATTGTTGGAATACAATGATCATTTGATTTATTTATTGAATAATTACGACTTGCAACTTTCTGTGCTACTTTGAGTTTTAGCCGTATTGAACCTCACCCCTCACTAGTGTAAAGACCCTAGAAAGTTATTTAAAGTAGTGTGTCACCACACATTGGTCTCCTATGCTAAAGTCATCATTTTGGCTAGGTGCCCAGTCACAAGTCGTGTTGCACCAATTAGTGTCCTAGTGTTTTAGCTTAGTGTAAAAACTAAGTTTATGTATTTATTTCTACAGTGACGAGTTAACAGACATCTATAGCACTTTTATCGCAGCTTGCTTTGCTTTGCTTTGCTAGAGGTAAGTACTTTCTACAAACTTTACATATTGTTATATCTATGAACTATGATCGAACCATGATAAATGCTGATCCTTGGGGTGTCAAGTTAGATATTCACATGTTGTACTTTCAGTTACTGCCATGCTTAGAACAATCTTTATATATCTCTCACATGATTAGATTCTGGGTTATGGGGAAACTGTTAGTAGTATACGTGATCATACCCCCATCTCCGTACGTATGTACCGAGCAACGTTGACATTTTATATGTATACCTTGTCGTAGGCTTTATCTCAAAGCGGATTTGTATGTGTGTACATCTATCGCCTTATTACTTGTACGGAAGTACATTTCATTATGTGCCCCTGCACATTGTACACCTATTGACGATCACGTACCTGCTACAGTTTTAAACATTACATATACATCTGTTTCTAGGACATATGTATCCTTGCCATGATAGACTATGTGATGCCATGTTTCCAGTTATTCCTCTTATGTTCATTTTCATGTTTCATATGCTAGTTTGTTTGTTAGATTCAGTACTTACTCCCGTCCTGACAGGGTAACGTTGTAGGTATCCTTACTGAGGAGGAGTTACTCTGCGACACATATTATGGAGATACTACCGAGGACCCGGCTTTGCCATAGGAGATGTTCCTGCGGGGAGACTCGTCTAGTTTGCATAGCTATTTGGGATATTTAGTGTAGTCATGTATTAGACTACGTATTTTGTAACTGGACATGTATCCAGTTTTACATTTCAGACTTGTACTTGGACATATTTCTATATGAGACGACTTTTGTGTTTGGAGCATTTATGACTTTTATTCACTTATAGAACTGTTAGCATATTTAGTCTTATCCTGTTGTCTTTAGAACAGCTTACTACGTTTTATCTCAAACGTAGGCTGGGCATGACTCGGCCTGGCCAAACAATTTGGGTAGCGGGTCGTGACATGTTTTTAGTGGTGGCCCGTGCAGGTCCTAACTAAATTGTTTGGTTACGTTATTGTACCAAGCATACCTGCAATTAGAAACTTAAGGTAATTAGACAACATTAGGAATGACGCTTAGAACACCTAGAGGAATGCTAGGATTGCAACATATGAAATACATCACATGCTTGCTATTATAATTAGAATTTCTTATCTATGATTGCTTACTTTAACAAGTCCTTATAAGTCCTTTTTATTTTAGTTAGATGGTGCTTACTCGTTCATCCCAGTATGTTACACCTGAGAATGGAGCCCTCCTTATCCAGTCAGCTGACCAGTTGACTGATACACCTCCACCTACCACACCTCCCCACTCCACAGATCCACAAACCCAGATACCACAACCACATTCCACCTCACATGCCCAGCAGGACCCAATACTTCCACCACCCCCTATCACTATACCTACCCAGACTTCTGCCACACTCGACGGGAACCAGCTGCTCATTCTGATCCAGGGGTTCCTAACAACCCATCAGGAGCAGACTACCCTACTCCGCCAGAGCATGGAACGTTCTGAGGAACGTCCCGTGGTCCCACCACCTGTAGAGCCATGGCAGAGAGCGGGGACGATCAAGGACTTTATGGGTCTGAATCCTAAGGAGTTCTCAGGGACAGAGGGCATAGTAGTAGCAGGTGACTGGCTAGACTCGGTAGAGAGAAAGCTCCTTGGAGTTAGGTTGCCGGATGACCTCCAGGTCGAGGCAGCGGGATTTCTGCTGATAGACTTGGCAGGAGTTTGGTTCCGAAATGAGCCATTGTTTGTGAGAGGGAGAGCCACTTGGGATCGGTTCAAGACCCAGTTCAAGAAGAAATTCTTCTCGACCACTGCTAGAGTAGCCATGGGACTACGATTCCAGAACATCCAGCAGCGGAACCGTTCTGTTGATGACTATGCGGCAGAGTTTAGTCGTCTGAGCCGTTTCGCTCCTAGTCTAGTTGCAGACCCAGAGGAGATGACCCGTAGGTTTTGCCATGGTCTAGTTCCAGACATCGACATTCTTATAGTGGCGAACGGTACGACTGACTACTACCAGAGCCTAGAGTTGGCCCGGAGCATCGAGGAGCGTCTTCTGTCATGCAAGAGGCCGACTTCTGTATATCATGAGGGACCGTCCAAGCGTCAGGCTTTCCAGCAGAGAGCACCGAGGCTGTCCCAGCAGACTTACCGTCCCCCTACATCATATCACCCGACCCCGCCAGTTAGAGCCCCGGGACCCCGGCATCAGCAGCAGCAGCAGAGGGGAGCTATATGTTCTTTCTACGGAAGACCAGGGCATGATCATACCATCTGCAGGAAGAGGTTGAAGCAGTGTCTAGCTTGTGGGTCTCCCACCCATCAGCTACGAGAGTGCCCAGTAGCGAAGACTAGAGGACCGCTTCCGACTCAGCAGCAGAGGTTTGGGCAACATCTGCAGCAGCAGAAGGTACCTCAGGGGAATGTTTATAGCCTAGCCCTTGAGCCGGAGCCGGAGCAGGTTTCGGAGCCAGATTACTTAGCTGACGTCATCACAGGTTATGTTTATTTGCATACTTTTCTAGCTCTATGCTTGTTTGATTCTGGTACATCTCATAGCTTCCTGTCATTAGAGTTTATGCATGAACATCACTTAGTATCTATACCTACTGCGGAGATTAGTAGAGTAATGACGGGAGGAGAACCAGTGCCTATTAGAGCTAGCTATAGATGCTCTATTACTATAGCCGGGAGAGAGTTTGAGGGGCGATTCTTTGTGATGCCACTTCCCGGTTATGATATTATATTGGGGATGGACTGGCTTAGCTATGCCCATGCATCTATAGATTGTCATGAGGGTAGTATTTTGTTCAATCCCCCAGACACAGCACCATTCAGAGTCAGGAGGACAGGGCCAGAGATCATCCTAGAGCCGAACTGTTGTACGACAGTTGGGGACGTAGCACCGCCACACCCTATCATTAGGAAGTTTATGGATGTATTCCCAGAGGATCTTCCAGGACTTCTGCCTGACAGAGATGTGGAGTTTACTATAGATTTAGTGTCGGGTTCATCACCAGTATTCCGGGCTTGCTATAGAGTGAACCCCAAGGAGGCCGTAGAGATGAAAGAGCAGATTGATGACCTATTGAAAAAGGGTTTCATTCAATCCAGTGCTTCTCCATGGGGAGTGCCAGTACTCTTTGTACCTAAGAAGGATGGTACAGTCCGGTTGTGTATTGACTACCGGGCCTTGAATGCCATCACCATCAAGAACAAATATCCTCTGCCCAGGATAGATGATTTGTTCGACCAGTTGAGCGGGGCGAAGGTGTTTTCCAGGATAGACTTGAGATCCGGGTACCACCAGGTGAAGGTTAGGGTAGCAGACATCCAGAAGACGGCGTTCAATATGAAGTACGGGCAGTACGAGTTTCTGGTGATGCTATTTGGTCTCACAAATGTGCCAGATGTCTTTATGAATTTGATGAATAAGACATTTCACCAGTATCTGGATAAGTTCGTTATAGTGTTTATCGACGACATCCTAATATACTCGAAGACGCCAGAGGAGCATGCAGAGCACTTGCGAATAGTTTTGGGGATTCTGAGGCAGGAGAGATTTGTTTGCCAAATTGCCGAAGTACGAGTTTTTTTAGACCGAATGGAGTTTCTTGGCCATGTAGTCACTGGAGATAGAATCTCGGTGGATCCCATAAAGATTGCTGTAGTTGAGACATGGAAGGCTCCGACATCAGTTTCAGGGATTAAAAGTTTTGGGTTTAGCAGGCTATAATAGAAAGTTCGTCCAGGACTTTGCTAGGATAGCTGAACCCATGACGAAGCTGACACAGAAGGACGCATAGTTTATTTGGTCAGAGGACTGCCAGGCAGCATTTGAGGAGCTGAAGAGGAGGCTGACGACCGCTCCAGTTCTGACATTGCCTTCAGGTTCTGGAGGTTTCACCATATACAGCGATGCTTCTGGGAAGGGGCTAGGATGTGTCCTACAGCAGCATGAGAAAGTGATTGCCTATACATCTGGGCAATTACGGACTCATGAGCGGAATTATCCTACCCATAACCTAGAGTTAGCTACAGTGATCTTTGCACTCAAGTTATGGAAACATTACTTATACGGAGAGCGTGTGAAAATCTTTACTGACCATAAAAGCTTGAAGTATGTGTTCACGCAGAAAGAGCTGAACATAAGGCAAAGACGATGGTTGGAGTTGTTGAAAGACTTCGACATTGATTTACAGCATCACCCCAGGAAGGCAAATGTGGTGGCGGATGCGCTGAGCAGGCATCCGATGGCATGGTACCTGATGATTGATCAGTATTTGCGGGAGGATCTGGAAAAGCTCGGTATCGAGCTAGTTCGGCCAGGATCAGTGATACAGATGATGGCGCTTGACATTCAGTCAGGTTTGATGGAGCAGATCCGGGAGGCACAGTCTACAGATGAGAGCCTTCACAGACTTCGAGCCCAGGCTTTAGCTGGATTGCTGGATGACTTCACTATAGCAGTGGATGGATCCTTGAGGCATGGCAGCCGATTGTGCAAGCCGAAGGGAGAGCTGGTAGAGGCAGTCTTGCAGGAGGCACACCGATCGAGATATTCTATTCATCCTGGTGCTAACAAGATGTACCGTGACTTACGAAAACATCTTTGGTGGCACGGGATGAAGAGAGATGTATCACATTTTATCTCGAGATGCCTAGTTTGCCAGCAGGTCAAGGCGGAGCGCCAGAGGCCAGCTGGTTTGTTACAGCCGTTATCCATTCTCGAATGGAAGTGGGAACATATTACGATGGACTTCATCTTAGGGCTTCCTCGTTTCCAAGGAGGGAAGGATGCCATTTGGGTCATCGTGGACAGGCTGACGAAGTGTGCGCACTTTATACCCTTCAAGGTGGGGCTTTCCACTGAGAAGTTGGCGGAGCTATACATACAACAGATAGTTCGCCTACACGGAGTGCCAGTAAGCATCGTGTCGGACAGAGACAACAGATTCACATCCCACTACTGGAGGAGCTTGTAGGAGGAGTTGGGCAGTAGGCTCAAGTTCCGTATGACGTACCACCCGCAGACAGATGGACAGTCCGAGAGGACGATACAGACACTGGAGGATATACTGAGGACCTGCGTACTGGACTTTGGAGGATCTTGGGAGAGCCATCTGCACTTGGTAGATTTTTCATACAACAACAGCTACCAAGCCAGTATCGGTATGTCTCCTTTCGAGGCGCTATATGGACGACGATGCCGTACACCGCTCTTTTGGGATAATGTTGGAGACAGAGTTATGCTTGGGCCAGAGATGATCACGGATGCAGCAGAGAAAGTCGGGATGATCAGAGACAGGCTCAGAGTAGCTCAGGACAGGCAGAAACATTGGGCTGATGCTAGTCGCAGGCCGATAGAGCTTGCAGACGGTGATATGGTGCTAGTGAAGATATCACCTACTAGAGGGACGATCCGGTTCGGACGATGAGGGAAGCTGAGCCCCAGATATATCGGGCTATTCGAGATACTTGGCAGGATTGGAGAGGTAGCTTACAGGGTTGCACTTCCACCCAACCTAGAAGGAGTTTACGATGTTTTTTACGTATCTCAGCTGAGGAGATATGTTCCAGACCCCAGTTATGTGCTAGATCATTCAGAGTTGGAGGTTGGACGAGCCTTACAGTTTCTGAGCAGCCAGTGGAGATATTAGACAGGAGAGAGAAGAGGCTGAGGAACAAGGTTATACCCTTAGTACGAGTAGCTTGGAGCCGTCACTCTCCGGGTGAATCTACTTGGGAGAGGGAGTCGGACATGAGGGAGAGATACCCTTACTTGTTCGATCGAACCGCTGCGAGGGAACCACCCGTTCCCGCTTGATACCTTAGAGGTTAGTTTCGATCGCAGCCTTAATCATTTTGTTGCATTGCTTGCTATGTTAGAATATTGTAGGGTCTTCAATCCTTGTGAATTTCGAGGACGAAATTTTTTAAGGACGAAATTTTTCAAGGAGGGAAGACTTGTAAGCCCCTGTTTTTCAAAATTTATTTAAATTAATGTTAATTAATTTTTAATGTCATATTTAGCCTTAAAATAATTATTTGGATTTTTAGAAATTTTTCTAGAATTTTTAAATAATTTTTAAATGAGTTTTATATATTAAAATATTATTTTGTAAATGATTTAAATATTTTAATATTATTCTATAATTTTTAGAATTGTTATTATATCATTATACAATTTATTAAATTGTTTTAATATCTGTTTGTAATTTATTGAATTGTTACAGTGTTATTTTGTAATTAGTTAAATGTTTCTAATATGGAATGCAAATTACTATTTGCATTCAGTAGCATTAGGGACCTATTTGTAATAAACCTAAAATCTAGGGACCCCACTGTAAATTTCCCTACCCACCTCCGACGACTGACCGGCGACCGCCAGCGTGGCCTGCCCCCGCCATTTCCGGCCGCCCGACCGACCTAGGACCGCCTTAACCTACCTATAAATACCCCCTCACTCCCCTCAGCCCAGCCACCACTCTCCCCGACCCATCACCGCCGACCACAGCCCTCGTCTTCCCCACTTAAACTCGCCTGAACCCTAGTTCCGACGACACCCCACCGCCAACTCCACAGCAGTCGCCACCGCCCCCGACCACCACCATTCGGTTCGCCCCGACGAGTGGAGCCCAGCGCCACCCAAGCGCCACCGCCCCGACCACTTCTCCGCCGTCCACAGCTCCCAAAACTCCCCCGACTCGCCGGATACGTAAGTAGCAAGTGTCGAAACGTATCGTGCGTATCTCGTGTCCACGTATGTGGTTCGCCGTGTCCTGGCGAGCACGAGGGTAGGACTGGACACAGCAAACACGTGTCGTGCGTGTCGAAATCGACCGGGGCACGTGGACTCCTGTGTCCCTAACTGTCAGGACACATAATTTTTATTATTTTTTATATGTATAATTAATTCTAAAACCTAAATAAAACAAACTTAAACCCTAACTCTAACACAACCAGCGAGCTGACCCCCTGGCCAGCCCGACCCAGTCAACCCCCCCCCCCCCCCCGCGCGCGCTCAGTGGGCCGAGTTCGAGCCCCTGTGCTGTTGTTTCTTTTTCTTTTCCTTTTCCTTTTTCTTTTGTTATTTATATATATATATTTATATATATATGTATATACATATATTTGTGTATATAATATATATATATATATATATATATATATTATATATATATATATATGTATTATTATATATACTGTATTTAATATATATAGCTCTATATATATATATATATATATATATATATATATTATATATATATATATATATATATATATATATTTGTATTTATGTACATATATGTATATATGCATATTTTCTATGGTATATATACTATTATATATATACTAGGATATATATATATATATATATATATATATATATATATATATATATATATACTCTATATATATATATATATATATATATAATATATATCTAGTATATATATATATATATATATAATATATATATCTATATAATTTATATTATATATATATATATATATATAATATGTAAATTATATATATACTATATATATATATATATATATATATATATATATATATATATATATTTTACATATTATATATATATATATATATATATATATATATATATATATATATATATATATATATATATATATATATATATATATATAATATGTATTTTTAACATATGTATGTATATATCCACTATGTATAATTTTACCTTATTAAAATATTAATATTTATTTTGCACTTTTATCACTTTGTATTTTTGGGTGTATTTAAATTACTGCAATCATTTGGGGTCCAAGCCTAGCATGGATTTTTGAGCACAAATGTGTTTTCATATATTCAAGACCTGTACAAGTCATATTGGACTTGATTCATGGCCTTGGGTCCTGTATTTGAACTTTGGTTCAAATTATATACATGGACAAAATATACAGATAATTAATTATTTAATTTCAAATAGTGTACAATGCTGTTTTAGAATTTCTAAAAATACTTAAAATACTGTTAAAATTCTAAACAAATAGTATTTTGATACTATGTTAAGTTAGCTAATTTAGTATAATTTTTATAGTATTTAATTTACAGGTTTGCCACTAGTTTGGCATATGAAACCAAAACTCATTTTCTGTATACTTAGAAAAACTGATTTTTTATAAAATACTTGTACTGGTTAATAAATTCCAGAAAAATTATAATAAATTTCTATAATTAACAAGGATCTTTTTGGTACTTTATTTTATGAAAAATTAAGTCTTTTGTCTATCTCAAAAATTGTTGGAACACAATGATCATTTGATTTATTTATTGAATAATTACGACTTGCAACTTTCTGTGCTACTTTGAGTTTTAGCCGTATTGAACCTCACCCCTCACTAGTGTAAAGACCCTAGAAAGTTAGTTGAAGTAGTGTGTCACTCCACATTGGTCTCCTATGCTAAAGTCATCATTTTGGCTAGGTGCCCAGTCACAAGTCGTGTTGCACCAATTAGTGTCCTAGTATTTTAGCTTAGTGTAAAAACTAAGTTTATGTATTTATTTCTACAGTGACGAGTTACCAGACATCTATAGCACTTTTATCGCAGCTTGCTTTGCTTTGCTTTGCTAGAGGCAAGTACTTTCTACAAACTTTACATATTGTTACATGTATGAACTATGATCGAACCATGATAAATGCTGATCCTTGGGGTAGCAAGTTAGATATTCACATGTTGTACTTTCAGTTACTGCCATGCTTAGAACAATCTTTATATATCTCTCACATGATTAGATTCTGGGTTATGGGAAAACTGTTAGTAGTATACGTGATCATACCCCCATCTCCGTACGTATGTACCGGGCAAGGTTGACATTTTATATGTATACCTTGTCGTAGGCTTTATCTCAAAGTGGATTTGTACGTGTGTACATCTATCGCCTTATCACTTGTACGAAAGTATATTTCATTATGTGCCCCTGCACATTATACACCTATTGACGATCACGTACCTGCTACAGTTTTAAATATTACATATACATCTGTCTCTATGACATATGTGTCCTTGCCATGATAGACTATGTGATGCCATGTTTCCAGTTATTCCTCTTATGTTCATTTCCATGTTTCATATGCTAGTTTGTTAGATTCAGTACTTGCTCCCGTCCTGACAGGATAACGTTGTAGGTATCCTTACTGAGGAGGAGTTACTCTGCGACACATATTATGGAGATACTGCCGAGGACCCGGCTTTGCCATACGAGGATGTTCCTGCGGGGAGACTCGTCTAGTTTGCATAGCTGCTTGGGATATTTAGTGTATTCATGTATTAGGTTACGTATTTTGTAACTGGACATGTATCCAGTTTTACATTTCAGACTTGTACTTGGACATATTTCTATATGAGACGACTTTTGTGTTTGGAGCATTTATGACTTTTATTCACTTATAGAACTGTTACCATATTTAGTCTTATCCTGTTGTCTTTAGAACAGCTTACTACGTTTTATTTCAAACGTAGGCTGGGCATGATTCGGTCTGGCCCAACAATTTGGGTAGCAGGTCGTGACAGGTGATGATGGATTTTGGAGGTGGTGGCTGTGGTGGATTCCGGGAAGATGTGGTCCAGACGGGGGTGATGGAGCCGTGGGGATAGGGATCGTCGGGGTTTTCTGCGATGGGTGGCCGCGCCACTGTGGTGGCGTTGGCGGTCTGCAGGCATGGTAAGAAAGATGGTGACGTCGGTGGTGATGACTGCGGGGTGCTTAATGGTGGTGGTTGGAGTAGGCGATGGCGGTATCGATAGACAAAATAGGATTAGGGCTAGGGTTTAGATGAGTCGTATCGGGTGTATCCGACACGACGGGGACGGAGGTTCGGATCTGTCGGACCCGAGGTGGAGTATTGTATTTGTACAATAAAACACATAGTGGATGGGACACGGACACGGTCATAGACACGATGCACTCACTTCTGTGGAATTTTAGAGAAATAATGAATGATAGAAATTGGAGGAGTACCTGCCTATTTATAGGATATGGGAATTCCCAATTAGATAGAAATTAGGAATATTTAAACCCAAAGTAGATAATTCTCTACTTAATTTAAAACAATAAAGTCAATTCCAAATCCAATACAATTCAAATTTAAATCTAATTAAATTTTTAGCTCAAAATTGAATGGGATAAATCAAATTTCAAATATTTAACTATTTAAATAGATCAAAAATCAAATCAAGATTTAAATAGCCACAATAACTTCCAAATATATTTTTCAAAATACCAATAATAATAATTTTGAAAATAATAAATATTTTTAAATATCTTTTTGAATAATAAAATATTAATATTAATAAATCTCGGAACTTACATTTTTATTTAAAATAGACCAATAAATAATTACGAAATATATGTATGCAAAATATTTTTTTACATAATTATGCTTTTCTAGTATACAAAAATATTATTTTATATTTAATAATATTTAGGAATGACGTAAGAACAACAAGTTTAGAAATGATAGAAAAACTAATTATTATATTATTTGAAACTATAAAAATAGAACAAAATATTTTTCTAAAATATGTACGCTCGCACATATTCGCACTCGTCGAGCAAATTCGAAAAATGAACTTCCGCACACGACGTATAATACGACTATGTGACGTACAATACAAAATATTTAAATCAGTACTAAATTTAATTAAAAAAATAATAGAAATTTTAGGGGTTTTACAGAATTCACTTATGACACGTTAGCGAAAATCCTTGGTATTCCAAACGAAGGTGCCCCGCTAGATGACATCACTGATTTTGATTTCCCCGATGGCACGACACTCGTTAGTTTCAAAAATGAACTTTGTTCGCCCGCACGCGTTCTTCCTGGAAAGTTCAAGGCTAATAACTTGAACTTGTTTAACTACGAATTATATCGCATCATCTATTCCACCTTACTTCCAAAATCTACTTCTAAAGATGATGTCACTGCACTTGAGCTTTCTGCTCTTTATCATATTCTTAAGGGGATTCCTTTTTCTGCCCCTAAGACTATCATCCAGATGATGGGTAGATGTCGCGGGAGAGACCGCAACCTATCTTATGCGATGCTCATTCCTCGTATTTTTCAGAGATTTGATATTGATTTATCTACTTGTGCTGTCGACCCCGAGCCCAAGTTTCTCAAACTTTCTCGTCGCAGCATTGTATCTGTTCCTCCACCTACTGCACCTACTCCTCCTGCACCTACTCCTACAGATCCTACAGCACCTGTTCCTCCTCATTCTTACCCTATGACATTTGAGGGTATCCATCAGCACTTATCAGATCTGCAATCTTTTTATGCTGAGACCTCTAGGGAACACGAGTTTCATGATGTGACTCGGTTCCAGGCGATTGCCAACTCCTTCGCTGATCTGAGGTTTGCGCAGACGGGTCATTCTGCTAGATCTCTGCCTCGAGACCCTTCTGTTTCTGGCTACCACATTAACGATGAGGCGGTTCACTCTCTGTTCCAGCCAGGGAACGCATATGATTGGTATTATACCACTGGTGCCACTCCTCGTACTTCTGGCACTAGTACTTCTAGAGCTGGTCCTTCTGGACATGCTAGAGCTGCAGCTGATGACATTGATGATGATGATGAGTTTTGAGATGTTAGATTATTGAGACTGTTACTTTTTGTCTCATGTTTACTTGGAAATGCTCCGACATTCTAAGATTATATCAGTACTCTTTTTTTAGTACTTTTTCTATTATGTGACTATTCATGGACATGGTTTTTGATTATGCCTTAGTTTTGGCATCTTAGTCTATTTCAGCACTTTATTTGTTTCAGTTTAATAGTAGCACTATCTATCTTTTGTTGCTTCATTCTTTATTAACTGTCTGTGACAAATACATGCCTGTGTTGTTTTTCTATAGTCTATCTGTTTCTACCATGCCAGTCAAGCTTATCTATGTTTATTGTGTTTCTTTACTGTTTGTTACTTATGCATTGATTACGGGAGAGCTTTCTCTTATGCAATTATTTTGCTAAGTGACAGCGAGGGAGAAATAAGGATCTAACATTTTTGTGAATACAAGTTATGAACAATTTTTTGATTACTATTTTGAATTGATTCCAAGCTTAGATGTTATATCGGCAAGGTTTGTCAATTATCAAAATGGAGGAGATTGTTGGCCCATTGGTCATGGTCAAACCTGATTTTAATAATTGATCAAACTCTGTCTCGATATAATTACAAGTCAACTCAGATGTTTACCTACGACGTTTTGGACACTGCTCAACAATGGTTATCAACAATGTTCAAGACTGAAGTCGTTTGCCATTCAGAATGTACTTCCTGCTAAGCAATATAATTTTTTATTTTATTAAGTCTTGGAATACATTGTACTCCTAGTCGTACTGACAAATAGGCTATCCGAAAACATTTTTCAAAACTATCATATTCTTTTACAAATGACCTACGTTTTTGAAAAACATTCTTTTTATAAACAGCTTCTGAAGGATTTTTCAAAAAGACAAAATTTATTTTCTCCAAAAATGAACTGGCATAACTCCAGGAAAACTCGGGCCGAGTTCGGCCAGAGTTCGGCCATGTGGAACGTTAGTGAACGTTGGGTTTTTGAACTTGGTCATCCTTCAGTTACGGTTTGTTACAAAGAGTTCTGTCCGAATTCTGCCCGAATTCTGTCAGAGTTCTGTCTTTGGAAAAGCTATAAATAGAGAAGTATTTCGATCATTTCAGAACACCAATTCACTTTCAATCTCTTCTCTTCCTAAGCTTACATTCTTCTAAAGAGTTCTAAAAGCTTTCATTTTCAAATCCCAAGTCAGTTACAATCCTCTAGTCGATTTGCCAGTATGGTACGGTCTAGAAGTTGCAGAGCAATTGTAATCAGAGGCTTGATAGAAGATTCAACACTTCACAATTGAAGTTGGTCGAGTTCTTCGTGTCAAAGCTCGCGTCTGTAGAAGTTGCAAGGACTTCGTATAAAAACTTGCAGGATTTTCTAATAGTGGATTCAACTGGAAGCTAGAATTCTTCCGACTGGACTAGTCCTCACAAGAGGGAAACCAGTATAAATCTCGGTGTTTGCGTTTGCCTTCTGATCACTTTTAAATTATGTCATTTACTTTTTGTGATTATTATTTTATCTGTGATCTAATTGCTAACAAGTTTTTAATTAGCAATATTCTGCTGCCTACTCTATTCACCCCCTCTAGAGTATTCTGCTTTACGATTTCGTTCCTACACAAACTAGATTCGTTTCGATATCGCCTGGGTCAAGTTAAAAATTGTCTTAATTAACATCAATTTTCAAGACTTGAATATAATGTCACCTACAACCTATATCTAAGACCCCATGACAAAGTCAAGTAGACTCCATGAATATAATGTCACTTACAACCGATATCTCATTCAGACACACTAGATTCGTTTCGATATTGCCAGACCATATATATATATAATGTCACCTACAACCGATATCTAAGACCCCATGACAAAGTCTAAGACATTATTGACATGACTTGAATATAATATCAACCATTATCCTAAGATACTACTTTGAATCCTAGGATACTATCTTAACTCTAACATATTAACTGGCTAACTTAGGATACTAAACGTATCCTCTAACATCTTATGTATCCTAGATATCCTAACATCTATCTCTAACACATATATATTGGAACTAGCCGCTGTCGCTGCCTATTGCACTAACATACTGTTAGTATCCCTCTATGAATTAGAATATTGATACATGTATTTGTCTTCAAGAATTAAACATATGTAATTACCTATCACATACATATTTCTTCATTTGTATATAGTGAGACACACATCTCTCCATGAGTTGTGGCCAAGGTAAGCTACTGTCCTGCTGCCTTCATGGCTTCTGAACTCTACTACACTAATCTAACACTTACATGAACCTAGACTAACATTCTATTATCTGATACCATATTATCCTGATATGCATATCCCTTACTAACATCCTAACATACAAGGATTCCAAACTTACTGATACTCAAGTGAGTATCTCAAAAACTCCCTATTCACCTATAGTTACAACCCATACCCTAAACTCTGATACAACTAGCCAAGTGACCCTAAGCCTCTGATACATACTAGACACCCTATAGATTAGACCCTCTGATACATGATACTAAGGCTAACCCCCATGCCTATGGCCTAGTGTCACGAGTCAATGACCACTTGGGCAATCACCAAAAAGGAGGGTGTTTCCTGCTAGTGTTACTGCTCTGTGGCAGAGCCAAGGGCAATACAGTAGCCAAAGCAAACTCTAGTTTTCCTTGCCTCATGTCTATTGTCTGCAGTGCCTTGCCAAGGCCACTGCTCTGTGGCTACTGGCAAATGCAAGGCAAATGCCTAAGCCAAAATCTGTCAAGACAAACCATGCTAACCCAAGCACTACAGGCCACACATGCATATGGTTTCCTATGAACCAACCCATCTAAACACCTGCACTCGACCATGGGGCACTCTTCTGTGCATCCAATGCACAGGTCTAATGTCCCCTAAACCTGTCACACCCCATCCTGCCATTAAGTTGCTGCCTATTAACACAGGTAACTCTCCTATACATTCACACTTCTCATACTCTCTTCCTCTGTGATACATGTATTTGTTACATCTGTTACATCCGCTGCCGCTGCCGCTGCCTATTGTACTACAGTATGTTAGTATCTGTTTACAAAAACAAAAGTTGAAAAACTTTATTGATACAAACTTTGTAAAAGATTATAATTTGAATTCTGGGAATGGTACAACTTTAGGAATCCAATCTAGATGACGATTGATTTATCCCTTGGACGATGTGAACTTTGAAGACGAAGCCTCTGAAGTTGAAAACAACTCTGGAATTGAAGGCAAAAAGCCTCAAAAGAATGCAGCAGCACTTGGGCAAGAACTCCTGAACTCTCTGAACTTTGAAGTCTGATAATCTAATCTCTGATCTCTGATTATTGATCCCCTTGAATGGAGACTTGAAACTCTATTTATAGAGTTCTGAAAAATAACTAACTTTTAGTTATTCTGGACTGCGCAGCAATGGACTGCGCAGGCAGTTGCTGGATCATGGGCTAACTATCTTGGACACATGGCATCATTTGATTGAAATGCGCATGATCATGCATAGACAGTTGCCACGAAATGAGCAATTGATGGCATGAATGCCACATGTATTTTGTCATTTGTGTTGATAGAACGTGCACATTGAATTGCACAGGCTTTGGATTGTGCCAACATGAATTGCGCAGGAAATGGATTGCGCCAACATAGATTGCGCCAACATGGATTGCGCTACCAGCTGTCCTCGAGCGCCGTGCTGCACGATTAAACGAACGGTCGCCTCGTTCTCCGTGCTGTCAGTTGTCAAAAGATTTGATTTGTGTCAGGTAATGATGGTGATTTGCCACGTCAGCCTGCGCACTTGGATGTGTGCACAATCTATCTTGCACAATCTGAAGGATGTATAATCTGATGTCTGCGCAGTTCATCTGAAAGTTGTATTTCTTGATTTTCTGACTTTGTTGATTTGTGCAACTTGATTTTTCAGGACCTACAAGACCCCCTTCAAAGTTTTCGAAAGTTGAATTTATTCAAAATTTTGAAATACTTTGAATTTTAAATTTGAAATCAATTTGCGCACATAGTGAGTTGTCTGCGCAATCTGAGAGTTTAGCCCATTTTCATGCGCAATCTAAGGCGCCCGTTTCGACTTGAAAAACTATAAATAGTTCTTCAATTCATTCGAAGTGTTCTTTACTTGCTTTCTTCGTGCATTTGAGAGAAAAACTTCTGAGCTCTTTCCTCCTTCCTTCTCCGACAATCCCGATGGCTCCCCGACGATCCTCTGCCGCCGCTAAGGACAAGGCCCCCGCCGAATCATCGACTAGGGCTGCGCGCCGAGCTTCTCGCCATGAAACGGCTCATCCAGCAATGATAGGTAGTTAACCTAATCAAAAACTCTTTTTAGAGTTTTGATTTCAATGTTCCTTTCGGAATCCATCTCTTTTTAGAGATAGGATCATACTGCGCCACCCTTTTTAGGGTTTTGGTTGCACAAATCAGTACATTTCTTCATTTTTATGAAGGACGACTGTTTTCCATAAATAAATTCACTTTATTTATTTTGTATCTGAGAAAATTACAACTGTAGGAATCTAATCTAGAAGACGATTACTTTATCCCTTGGACGATGCGATGAAGAATACTCAAACTTTGAAGAACTTGGACAGCAACTGGGCAATCTCTCTGTTCTCTCTGAAATTGTCTGTAGTGTCTGATGAAGATGAAGAAACTCTTTTTTATAGAGTTCAGGATAGCTGTCCTTAAGCATACGCTCAGGTAGTTACTTGACGTGTGCATAACTGCAGGGACGCGTGACGAATTCTGATGGAGACACATTAGCGTGCGGTTGAAAGTAGTAGAGCATGTTCAGGAGAGATTGATGGCCTGGATGCCACGTTGCATAACTTATAGAGAAGTGGATAACTGGTACAGGACACGTGAGAACGTGTGTTGACTGTAATCCTGGATATGGTTGCTGTAATACGCTGCCTCGTTGAAGGAAAGTTATACGCTGACTTGGATGATGTAGAAACAAAATAAAGCTGATACGCTTACTGGAGAAGAAAGGAGTCGTACGCTCACTTGATGAGGAAGGAGTCGTATAGACTTCATACGCTCACTGAAGAAGGAAGGAGTCGTATAGACTTCATACGCTCACTGAAGAAGGAAGGAGTCGTATAGACTTCATACGCTCAATAAAGAAGGAAGGAGTCGTATAGACTTCATACGCTCAATGAAGAAATAGCCACGTGGCCATCATCAATCTTCTCTGATAAGCCATATCTTCAAATAACTGTCAAAAGATTTTCTCGAGTGTCGTGACTGCAGATATGACGGCTGACAGACTGTCAAAACTGACAGTAATGATGGCTTTGCATTAATGATCTGCTGAGCCGTCCTCGTAAAAGACAAAACCAACTCTTCGAATACATATACGACGGTTGCTCTTTTCATGACAACTATTTTTGCACGAAAAGACGAGACGTCAGATTCATTCTTTATTTAATATATACTGTACTGCCACTTTTAAGAAGAAATAATAAAATATCCACTAGGCGTATGACTTTTGATAAGCGTATGGCCTTGAGCGTAAGGATTAAAATGACAGCGTGTCATAATTTTCCACATCCTACAAGACCCCCTTCAAAGTTTTCGAACTTTATGAGTTTCAAAAGTTCGAAATTACTTTGAATAAAAAAGTGGGAATGAGTCTTGACACGCTGGCATTAAATCTATTTATGCAAAAATGAATTTATTAAATGTCATGATGACTCTTTATTTTTCGAGACTGATTGAATCTGATTTATGGAGGAATATGAACCGCCAGCAAGCTTTGTTATATAAACTGAGAAAATTTAGTTTTTGACATTCATATTTCTTGTAACCATGACTCCAAAGGAAGCGGTTGAAGAAGAAGCACGAAAATTAGGTTTCTGTGCCCATGGTGACCCCACCTTTGGAGGCAAAGAACCGAAGCCCTTCGTCATCGAGTTCAAAGATGACCTCACGTAGTTAGCCAAGAATTTCTTGGGTTACTTCGGTCTGGACGGCACCTCTACTTCTGATGGGCGGAGCCTCGCAGAGAAGCATGAAATGCTCGCTGCTCTGTTGCACCGCATGGGGGTCCGAAGCGTAGAAGAGTTAGGCGTCAAACTTAGCCGCTCTGGAAAATAGAGCGTGACTTTGTTGCACCCCTTTCTTTCCCTCTTTTTTTTGTTTTGTAAGGCCATCAGTGCCTTTAATGAATATTCAAGAATTCTCTGTTTAGTATAATTTTGTGTTGAAAACTAACATGCACCAATGAATAACTGTAAATTATGCTGTAGGTTACGCTGTCTTCCAATGTTTGTAAGTTACGCTGGATAGCGTACATCAATGAATAGCATGCACCAATAAATAGCTGTAGGTTACGCTATCTTCCAATGTTATGGAAAGCACTCTTTGAATATTTCCAAGGCTATGCTGGTTTCCAAAGTACACGTGGCACTCATTGCATATTTTATGAGCGTTATTTGTGGATCCTTCCCAAGAATAGGCTTGCGCTCCATACTTTAAAATAGATAGAAGAGTTTCACAGAACTCATCCCCATCTTCTTTTTCTTCTTCTCTTCTCTGAAAATGAACGTGAGATTTCACTCTCGAATCGAAAAGCAAAAGCTTCTAAATGTTCGAATTCTGAGCAATATATCAGACATCAGTTTGCCAATTCTTAGCGTCAAACTTGAAGATAAGTCCGGCATAATACATGTACTGTTTTGCTGTTGAAAATAAGCTTTCTGTCTCTGAGCGTGCTTGACCAACCAGTACGTTTCATATGACATTTCTGTTGATTTAATTCTCTTCTTCATGCTGTTTTTCGCAGAAACTTGGCTAAAGATTTTCTTCAGAACTGGCATTGGTGATGTGGATGCTGTGGAGAATGTCCTTCTGACACCAACATCAGGAAGCTCATACGCTTTTGACGCGTACATCAGACAACTCAGAACTCTTCGTGGGATAGAAAGGTCTTCCTTAGATGGTAGGAAGAGCCTTTATACACGAGAGTTAGATGGTGGAGTCAACTCTACTACCGAGAAATCGGGTAGTAGAGTTCCTTTCACGGGAGAACTAGGAATTGTATCCCAAGGTTTGGATACATTCCTGTCTTCCTTGAGGGGTTACCCCCATCCACCAATTGTATTGGCAGCACCACGACTTCGGGCTGCCATACTCTGTGGTTCTCCTCTCGTCTGAGAGAGAAGACCAGAGTTTGATTCCTGCTGATCTGGTCGTGACTGAGACCCAGACAGTCAGGAATTGCCACCAACAACGAACCTGACGGAGAAGGTCCGACGGAGAAGATCCAAAGAAGAAGATAGATCTCTATTCGGTTATCGTTATGGTGTAGAATGAAAATCCAAGATTTGTAATAGATTTCCATTATGATTTGTAAGAAAGTCTAAGAAAATGTAATAGACTTTTTATAGTGAAATGGAAATGACAATTCTTCTATGCTCAATAATTTGTATTTGTGGATAAATTGTGGATATGATAGATAATAAAATCATCTTTTATGTTTTAGAGTATATAATATTATCAGAGGTATTATGGACATGATAATATATAAAAACTCGAAAGAAAATAGATTGATTTCTATGCAGAGGTCAAAACATGACAAATGAGTAAGTAGATTCGGAATTGATTCAGAGGTTATGAAAATATGATAAATAACGAATTCCCACTTGATAAATTGATAGAAGATTATGAACGGACGAACCGTTTAGGAAATGATGAACGGATGAACCGTCGAATGAATGTAATAAATGAACGGATGAACCGTCAAGTATTAATGAATGTATGAATCGTCGAATGAATGTGAGAAATGAATGGATGAACTGAATCCCGGGAAAGAATACGTCCCTTCGATCTTTGTAACCATATGCCTATAAATAGAGCATATATTTGAGTAGAAGAATCATATATCATCCTCTTTTATCCACAATGTCTTCTGAAAAGAATACAAAGAAGACTGAAGTCGTCTCTGAAGTTACTGAAGGTGCTAAAGAGCATCTTCCTCCGCAGAAGATGGAAATGGGCGAAAGCTCATCTACTCCCAAGCCGCCAAAAGATATCCTCGACTTCCTGGTCGAACCAGGAGAAACCGAAGAAGAAGAAGCAATGAGGCTGGCTGTCTGTCAGTTCTTGGTGCGGTCAGGAAAAGATGTATTAAATTCTTTTGCTGATTATGTATGTGGCCCTTGTCCCAAGTATGAGAGGGATGACAGTGATCTTCCATGATGATGTACTCTTTTTTTTTTCTTGAAGAATTTGTCAAAATAAACTCTGTTTAAAGAAACTTTGTTTTACGATGTATCCTTCCCACTTTACATCAATTTTGCCTTTATTCACTGATCTTTAGACTCAGAAATCAAAAAGACTAAATATTTGAGATAGAAAATTCAGAGGTAATATGGACATGATTTTCTATACAATATCTTTATTAAAACCACTGGGGATCTAATAAAACGAAATATCAAATTCTCTGGGAAGATGATACATGGTGGAATATCAATTTCCTCTGGGGATAACGATATCGAAATAACTTTTGTAAAGAAGGATTTTATATTTGCTGGGGAATGATGAAAATATTATACATAATATTTCTTTAAGAATTTGCCATTGATAGGCATCATCATGACTTTCCCATCCATAGAGGCAAGCTGGTATGCTCCGTTAGAGAAGACTTTGTTCACTACGAATGGGCCTTCCCATTTCGCATCAAATTTGCCTTTGCTTATATGTGTCATGGTCATAGGACGTCTGACAGTAAGGACCAGTTCTCCCTTCTGATATGCTCTGATTTTGACTTTCCGGTTAAAAGCTTTGGAGATTCGGGCCTGATACAGCTCGATATTTTGTTGAGCATACAATCGTTTTTTATCTAGAGCTTCCAACTCTTGAAGTCGAAGACAATCATTGTTTTCTGTTGTCAGTTCATTGGAGATTGCAATTCTCAGAGAAGGAATCTGGATCTCAAGAGGAAGAACAGCTTCACACCCATATACTAAAGAGAAAGGTGTACATCCAGTCGCATTGCGAACTGTGGTGCGGTAGGCCCATAAACATTCACCAAGCTTCTCGCTCCAGTTGCATTTGTTGGAAGAAATGAACTTTTTCAAGAGTTTGATGATTGTTTTATTGAAAGCTTCTGCCAATCCATTGGCTGCTGGATTATATGCTGTAGAAGCTAAATTATTAATCCGATGATCGTCGCAGAATCGAGTAAATTTCTGACTGACGAACTGCGGTCCGTTATCATGGATAATACGCCGAGGAACACCAAATCGATAGATAACATGATGTTTGACGAAGTTGATAACACTAGAAGTTTTAACTTCAGATAACGGGATTGCTTCAGCCCATTTAGAAAAGTAATCGGTTATTGCTAAAATAAACCGATGTCCTCTTGATGATGGTGGGTTGATGGGACCAATGACGTCCATGCCCCAAGCTTCAAAGGGCCATGATGCCGCTGTTGGATGTAAGAACTCTGACGGTTGATGAATAAAGTCTGCATGGATTTGACAGGCTTTACATTTCTGAGCATATTGAATAGCGTCAGCCACCATCGTGGGCCAATAATAACCCATACGTCGGATACGATCTTGAAGTTTAGGACCTGGTTGATGAGCTCCGCAAACGCCATCATGTGCTTCACGAATTATCTGTTGTGTTTCTTCACCGGCAATGCATCGGAGGAGAAGACCGTCGTAAGACCGACGATATAATGTTTTCATCGTATGATTATAATAGAATCTGAGAGATCGACGTCGAATAGACGCTGCTTCACTCGGATTATCAGGAAGTATATCATACAAAACAAAATCTATAAACGGGCGTCTCCAGTCTTCAATTATGGCTTCTGTTTCATTAGAAAAGACATATTCCATAGTAGAATCAGAGGAAAACGAGGGCATTTTGTCAAACTTTGATCCAGCATCAAGGTTGAAAGAATCTTTGTCTGGTTTGTGAGGAAAAGCCAAAGCCAAATTATTCTCAACATAGAATAGTTCTCGGTTATAAACCACTATTACTTGCTGACGTCTGATTGGTATAGCTAATACAGCAGCAAGATTAGCTAAAGCATCAGCTTCTGCATTATAGGCTCGTCGAACATGTTCAATAAAGAAGTCTTCAAAAGATGAGGCTATAGAGAGTGCTGCTCGATGATAAGGTATCAAATCCTGATGACGAACTTCATACGTTCCTCTGATCTGATTGACAATAAGCTTGGAGTCTCTATAAACTTCCAAATATTGAATATCTAGATGTTTAGCAAGTTGAAGACCAATGAGTAATGCATTGTATTCGGCTACATTGTTTGAACATGATTGATCTAGAGAATAAGCCCTCTGAATAGTTAGTCCTTCTGGGGATACAAGAACAATCCCAACTCCAGCGACAATATTGCCGTTAGGACCTATTCTAGATGCTCCATCAAAGAATAGACGCCAGGTAGGAACTTCTTCAGAAATCAGATTTGAATTCAAGACTTCATCAGGAATCTCATCATATAATTTAGAATCTTCTGGAATTGCATGAGCAGCCAGAAAATCAGCAAGAGCCTGTCCTTTAACCGACTTCTGAGGAATATAATACATATCGTATTGAGCTAACAAGATTCCCCAATTAGCTAGTCTAGAGTTGAGAATACCAGGTTTCTTCATCATAATCCTGATGGGATTCACTCTGGAAATGACATGAATCGTTTGACCGATAATATAATGTCGTGTTTTCTGAACAGCAAACATTAATGCTAAGTATTCTTTCTCGATTGGAGAATAACGCGGTTCAGCACCTGTCATTGTGCGACTGAGATAATAAATAGCCTGTTCATGGCCATCTTTATTTTTTTGAGCAAGTAATGTACCAAGAGAATGATCCATGGCTCGAACATATAGAAGAAATGGTATCCCCGAGCCGGGAGGTACCAAAACTGGAGGGTTCATGAGATATTGTTTAATATCGTCAAATGCTTTTTGACATTCTTCGTTCCAGACGAAAGATACACCTTTCTTCAAAAGTTTGTTGAATGGTCTGCAGCGTCCTGATAAGTTGGAAATGAATCTCCTGATATAAGCAATTCTTCCTTAAAATCCTCGTAGCTCTTTTAAGGTGCGTGGAGGACGCATCTCTTGAATGGCTTTGATCTTCTCGGGATCCACGTGTATACCTTTAGCGGTAATGACGAAGCCGAGAAATTTACCACTAGAGACGCCCAGGAAGGACTTAGTAGGGTTCATTTTAAGTTGATGCTGACGCATTAAATCAAAGATAGTCTTCAAATCTTGGATATGATCCTCCTTTCGTCGACTTTTGACTGCAATATCATCAACATAGCATTCGACTATTTTTCGGAGATGTTCGCGGAATATAGTGCTCATTGCTCGCTGATATGTTGCTCCTGCATTCTTGAGACCAAACGGCATCACTGTATAACAGTATGTACCGATCGGCGTTCTGAAGGAAGTGTGTTTTTCATCATCTGGAAATATTTTGATCTAGTTGTATCCCGAATACCCATCTATAAATGACATTCGTTCGAAACCACATGTATTGTCGATCATGACATCAGTAATTGGAAGAAGAAACTCGTCTTTAGGACAAGCCGCATTGAGATCGCGAAAGTCTATACAGACCCGAATCTTGCCAGTCTTCTTAAGGACAGGAATGATGTTAGCCATCCATTCAGGATGTTGTTCCTCTCGAATAAATCCAGAAGCCATAAGCTTGTTGACTTCAGCTTCAATTGTATCCATAATGTCTGGACGAAATCGTCGCTGTTGTTGTTTGACCGGTTTAGCATTTGGCATGATATTGAGTTTGTGCATTGCAATCTTCGGATCTAGTCCTGGCATATCTTCGTAACTCCAGGCAAAGACATCGATATAATCACGAATAAGCTTGATCATGTCTTGCTTATCTGTTTCTGAAAGACTTTTACTGATGAATATTGGTTTAGGAGAACCTTCTTCACCAACATCAATTTGGATCAGTTTATCTTCGGTAGGAGGTTCTCTCTGCTCGAACCTGAATTCCCATTGATTATCTAATTTTTGAGCCCATTGTTCCGATTCGGGTGATATTTCAAAATCATCTTCATCTTCATCATTTTCCTGCGGGCCATCAACAGAGACCATATTGACGGACAAAATAGAACGATGAAGATCGCCAATACTCGTGTCAGAATCCCAAAAGAGAGAATCAGAAGACTCAGATCGTTCGTCTTCATCGGACTTTGAATCTTCATGGACTATGTTGATAAAGGAAGTAGGAGCAATGTAATCTAAACCACATTTTGTCCTTCCGTATTTTAATGGAGGAATTCGAACAGGCATTCTTCTTCCTTTTCCATTATTGAGACTGGTTCTAAAGTCATAACCCATATTCTTGATAATATTTTTGGATTGTTGACTGTAGCGACGCAGTTGTAACCTTCCAGTATCATCGTTTATGTCATCTTCTTCCAAGTTAGGAGGATTTTGGGGTCCTTTATAAAAGAAGATCGGATTTTCTTCCTTTTTTCTAGCAGGGACCACGAAGTATGATTTTTGTATGGATTCCAATGATACGTCTGTATGAAGAGTTTGAACAACCCCTATAGTTAATGACTCCAAGTTATCTAGCAATTGTAAATAACTTTGTACATGATTACAGACATCAATATACTGCAAAGGAGATGCTTCATTAATATTAAATACTGTATTTACAACAGAAGGCTGAGCCTTATCAGACTTAGTCAAATTAATGACAAAAGGGTGAGAGGAAGAGCGATCAGAAGTTTTGTTTCGATTAAGATCGATAACAAAAGGCTCAGAAGAGGTGAGCTCCCTTGAAGAAGATCGTGGATAAGTAGTACGTCCACTGACTGGAATGACTAGAGTATCTGATCTAGCCTGAGAAGGTGGAGGGGGAGTAGTACGTCCACTGACAGGAATTATCAGTGAGCCTTGTGGAGCTTGCGAAGACGGTACAGTAGTACGTCCACTGACAGGAATTATCAGTGAACCTTGTGAAGCCTGAGCAGGTGATGAAGTAATACGTCCACTGACAGGAATTATCAGTGAGCCTTCTTCGGATGATCTAACAGACTGCGGAGGAGTGATACGCCCTTTTACAGGAATAACAAAAGTGCCAACTTTTGCTATCTCATCATCATTATCCATAGCTTGCAAGACTTTTGAGTATTCATCTTTGTACATGCGAGCGTCATTGAAGTAAGCTTCAACTCCTTTGAATGGATAGAGATCCGTAACTTCCTTTTGAACTTCTCCATTATCATCAACATATTTGAAACACTGATGAAGGGTCGAAGGAACGACATTATGTTCATGCAAGAATGGTCTTCCCAACAGAGCATTGTATGAGCATCCATGATTGTCGATGATGTAAAAAGTAACTTTAGTGCGAAGATCGCCTATTTGAAATTTGAGACGAATCTTGCCCAAAGGCTCACTTTTTCCTTGATTAAATCCCAAGATGGTAGTGATAGTGCTGGAAAGGCTATGCACAGGTATCTTCAGTGCGTCTAGCATAGCTTTTGGCATAATACTGAGAGCAGATCCTGGATCAATCAGGAGACGATCAACCTTCATAGAATCAATATATCCTGTATGATATAAAGGACGGTTATGTCGATTATCCTCTAGCAGCATATCGTCCTGCGTAAAGGTAATATTTGGAATAAATTCCAATACATTATGGCAATGAGAAATAGGTTCTGTTTTCAATTTCTTGAGAAGAGTTAAGCAGGTTTCTGCTTGCAGCAGTGCTTCACTTAAAGTTTCTCGAGTCTCTTTAGAGAGGCGTAAGAGCTCGAAGATTGATAATTTAGCTGGGGTATTAGCTAGTTGAGCCAATATATCAAAATTATAAGGCTTTTCAAGTCCTGTAGGAGATGACTTCTTCAATGGTTTGTCGAAGCGGACTTGTTGTTTGCCTTTATCAGCTGTTGTTGGTTTAGAAGGAACTGTCTCAACAGGAACATTTAAAGGCTCTTCAGTAGAGACTGGAGTTGAAGCTGTAACCGGAGAGACTTCAGAAGTTTCTTCAAGAACTTCAGCATAATCTTTCAGATATACTTTTCCTGACCGAGTTCCAGCATGAACTTCAACTTCAGATTCTGGTTCAAGGTCTATAGAAACTATGCTGCAATTCTTTATTTTGCTCTTGGTTCTTTTATGTTTGATGAGAGCTTCATTCCAGAAACCAAGGCCAATACGAGATTGATTATGTCTCATAGTGATGGCTAAAGGTGCTCGGAGTCCCTTGCCTGAGTTCAAACCCAGAGTAGTGGCTAGATTATAATCCATCTTCGCCATCAATTCACGAGATTGTGAACTGTATAAATGAAAAGTAGGTTTGTACCTATCTTCAAATTGAGGTACAGATTTTATCTCCGTAGGGAGTGAATTTCCTGCTGAGATGAAAGTAGAGGTTAGATAAAAATCGGGTGTGAAACTAGAAGTCACATTGCATGACTTAGTCTTCCCGAGCTTCTTTTTAGATGAGGAAGTCTTCCGAGGAGAAGAGGAAGACGTTTCAAACTCTGTCATTAAATCCGGGTGAATCCACATGATCTCTCCCTTCTTAGTTGTGACAGGAACAAGTCCGTCATTCTGTGCTGGTGGGATGTTTATAACTTCAAGAGTTGCTTTGGGGATAGGAACAATCCCACTTTCCACCATTAAGGGAGGGAAGTCACCGAACTGCATTGAAATTACATTTGCTGTGACTGTTTTGTCTTTGGGTGTTAATGTCACAGCTCCTGATTTAATCATCTCTTGAATCTTCCCTTTTAATACATAGCAAGACCGAATTGTATGACCCAGCATTCTATGATATGGACAGTATTTTGGATGATCTGTCTTATTGGCTTCATCAGGCTTTTTAATTTCTGGCAATTGAATCTTATTACCTTTGAGTAAGCATTCAAAGATACCCTGAACATCATCATCGTCGAAAGAATATTCTTCCTTCGGCCGAGGAGATCTCTGTTGTTGATTTGTTGGAGCTGGAGTAGCTTGGGTAGTCTTTACCTCTTGACTACTGTTTTGGAGATTGACTTCAAGAGCTTCTTTCCCTTTGCGATTGTTGGGTCGAGTACTATTGCTAGCACTCTGATTTGATTCTTTGGGAGCCATTTGTACCCCCAGACCCTTGAAGGTCTTAGCACTGACCTCGGCAGCCTTGGCACTGACAATAAAAGAAGGCCAATCTTGGAACTGAGTGGACCCTATCCACATGCTGATAATTGGTAAAAGATTCGACTTGCAAGTGTCGATGGTAACAGCATCGGGAGTTCCGAGAGGCATTTTGAGGGCTTCTCTTCTGAATCTTTTAATGAAGTCCTCGGTGGTTTCGTTATTTTTCTGTTTAATTCTTATGAGGGCTGACATTGTCATGTCGTTGAGCCCTTCATAGAATCGTTCAAGAAACATTTGCTTGAAACCGGCAAATGAGGTAATGCACCCATCAGGGAGACTTCTATACCATTCATAAGCCGTTCCTTTGAGACATCCAATGAACACCCGAGTAAGGAGGGCGTCACTTGGTTGCAGTTGATCAGTCATTACTTCAAAATGATTAATGAACTGACTTGGGGAGGTTGTCCCATCATAGAAAGAGATGGTCGGAGGTTTGTATTTTGGTGGATACGATACCTGCTTCCATTCTATCGGGTAAGGTTGCTTGATACCTAACCTTTGCAAACCATCCTTTTGTTTGAATGCCTCGAATTGAGTTCGGAGATTCTTTAACTCTTCAGAAACAATTCCAGAAGATTGGGGAGTTATAACTTGTTGAGTGTAATTAGGAGGAGGGACTGCAGCATATGTACCACCCCCAGCTCCAGACTGACTTGGAGTGGGTTGTTCAGGAACATTAGATTGTACCCCCGGAATAGTAGAGGGTTCCGGGTTTGGAACAACAGGAGTATTTAATATAACTGGAGGAGCTGTCTGTTGGACTTGCTGAGTTTGATGCTGAGCTTGCATAAGAGTGTGCATAGCATTCAACGTATCTGCCATAGCTCGCAACTGTTGTTCTAAGGAAGAAATCCTTTGTTCGTGAGCTTCGGTGTTAATTGAGGGTTCATGATCGCCTTCTGCCATGTAAGTGGTAATCATTCGAGGAATAGATGATGAAACAGTCTGTTCTGAATCATCACTGTGTGAATCAGTATCTTTCCCAGGGCTTTTTACAGGAGTCAATACTGGAAAATTAGACTCTCCAAGGAAGTCTTTTGTGATCTCCGGATTACCACTTAGATGAGAAGAAGAAGAGGCTCTGGTCAAGGCTCCGGTCCTGGATCGAGTACCGAGATAAACACCATCTTCAGAGTCTGATATAGCATCAGACCGTATGCTACCCCCAATATTTCTGGAAGTCATGTTGACAGAAGTATAAAGAGGTTCATCTTCATCCAACATTGGTTCATATTGAATCCGTTCGAAAACAGATTGTCTTTTTGGTGAACAACAACATTGAATTACAACTCGAGGCTGGAAGTTGCAACCATGTTTTTCATGGCAAATATGAGCAATATCATAGCCTGATGGAGTGTCAATTCTCTGTTTATTTTGTAAATATTCCCGGAGATCTGTAGGAACAGATTGGGAAGTATTTGAAGATAGTTTCTGTGTAGAAACTTGTCTTTTGTTCTTCTGTCTTCTTGGTTCCTGAGTGTATAAAGACTGATTAATTTGAGCCACATAGTTCTTGGCATATTCTGCATCAGGGTCTAATATACTTGTCTCAGTGGAACCGAACCGATTCTGATTAAGCTTTTTACGAAGATCCGTAGGAGATTTGACTTTGATATCAGTCTTGGATACTTGTAATTTGCCTTTCTCAGACCGAGAAATTTTGAGAGAAGGAAGATGAGTATTATTCCGACTAGGAGTCGGTAATAATCCATATTTGGAGAAATTAGCCAAAAGGCGTTTTCTATTGTTTGATCTAGTAAGAGTACTAGTCAAATTAACTCCAGAGGTAAAGACCTTAGGAGTAGAGGAGTTGACTAAAGAGTCTTTCTCCTTGGTTGGCACAAGATGTGCAAGTTGAGGGGAAATCATTTGTATGTTCTGTGGAAGAGAACCCCCAATCTGATTTTGAGAAATAGTCAAAGGACTGTATTTGTTAGCATATGCTGACTTCAGTTTGGACTTCTGGTCATACGCTGCCTTTTTATTAGCATATACTGGCTTTAGCTCAGCGTACGCTGCCTGATGTTGGCTTTTGTACGCTGCCTTTGCCGTACGCTGCCCTTTGAATGCCATACGCTCAGAGTCATCAATGGCTAAAGAGCCGACTGCTGTCGTAAGAATAGAGGGAGAAGGGACCTTGACATGTCCAGAGATGGTTTTCCTTGTACACGCTGACTTGGTTAAAGAACCAACTTTGTCAGTGTGACTAGGAGAAGCCACTGTTGCCGTGTTCCGAGAAGCCGAAGTGTGCTTCATGGAAGTTGAAGACGTGTTCTTGTCAGCATGAGAAGTGACAGAAGCGTCTCGGACTGCTGCAGAAGACTTAGGGACATAGACGGAGTGTCCCTTCTTCTTGGCAGCAGGAAGAGCGGAGGAAGCAGTGCGGCCCTCCTTCGCCTTGAGCATTTCTTCATAAGCCGATTGGTCGAATTGAACAACCATCGTCTTCTTCGTCAAGCCGATCGACGAAGTATCGTATTGAGTTGTTGCTATCTCATTGGAGGAGACAGCTTTCCCCAGCAGATTCACTAATTTGTTTTCCATAAATAAATTCACTTTATTTATTTTGTATCTGAGAAAATTACAACTGTAGGAATCTAATCTAGAAGACGATTACTTTATCCCTTGGACGATGCGATGAAGAATACTCGAACTTTGAAGAACTTGGACAGCAACTGGGCAATCTCTCTGTTCTCTCTGAAATTGTCTGTAGTATCTCTGATGAAGATGAAGAAACTCTTTTTTATAGAGTTCAGGATAACTGTCCTTAAGCATACGCTCAGGTAGTTACTTGACGTGTGCATAACTGCAGGGACGCGTGGCAAATTCTGATGGAGACACATTAGCGTGCGGTTGAAAGTAGTGGAGCATGTTCAGGAGAGATTGATGGCCTGGATGCCACGTTGCATAACTTCTAGAGAAGTGGATAACTGGTACAGGACACGTGAGAACGTGTGTTGACTGTAATCCTGGATATGGTTGCTGTAATACGCTGCCTCGTTGAAGGAGAGTTATACGCTGACTTGGATGATGTAGAAACAAAATAAAGCTGATACGCTTACTGGAGAAGAAAGGAGTCGTACGCTCACTTGATGAGGAAGGAGTCGTATAGACTTCATATGCTCACTGAAGAAGGAAGGAGTCGTATAGACTTCATACGCTCACTGAAGAAGGAAGGAGTCGTATAGACTTCATACGCTCAATGAAGAAGGAAGGAGTCGTATAGACTTCATACGCTCAATGAAGAAATAGCCACGTGGCCATCATCAATCTTCTCTGATAAGCCATATCTTCAAATAACTGTCAAAAGATTTTCTTGAGTGTCGTGACTGCAGATATGACGGCTGACAGACTGTCAAAACTGACAGTAATGATGGCTTTGCATTAATGATCTGCTGAGCTGTCCTCGTAAAAGACAAAACCAACTCTTCGAATACATATACGACGGTTGCACTTTTCATGACAACTATCTTTGCACGAAAAGACGAGACGTCAGATTCATTCTTCATTTAATATATGCTGTACTGCCACTTTTAAGAAGAAATAATAAAATATCCACTAAGCGTATGACTTTTGATAAGCGTATGGCCTTGAGCGTAAGGATTAAAATGACAGCGTGTCATAATTTTCCACATCCTATAACGACTCTCTGCGCAATCGGTTAAACTGTGCTGACAAAAGTCAACGCAATTTGCTGATTTGTGCGAGATTTGTCAGCGCAAACTGATGTCTGTTTGTTTGTGCAATCTGATTATTTGCGCAATCTGATATTGCGCAATCTGATTTTGCGCAATCTGATTTTTGACTTTGACTTATACTGAAAATTTTTGTTTTTTGTCTGATGCAGTTAATACTAGGGAAGACCCAGAATACGAGAACTTCGTAGGGACCCTTTCAGAATCAGAATAGAAAGAGGACTTGTCACATGTGCACTATCCTCAATACGATCTGCCGACCTCCCGTCAGGCCATTTTGATATCCCAAGACAATAAAATACTGCAATATTTAATGAACGGACAACCTCTGGAAACGGCAGATGCTGTTATACACAAGAAACCATTATTCTTATTTGGTGAAGCTTTTGAGAAAAGTTCTCAACCAAGACCAAAGATGGAAGAAAGGATTGTCCATCAGACGGATAGATCTTTCTCGATACCAAATGTTCCACGCTGCCTCCCATTATCCCGGTATGCTCATGCGAGTTATCCGAGGAAGATGGAATGGAACCTTACTCCGTTCCAAGATGCCCGTCCAGGAAGAATTTTTGAAAAGAACGGGCCGAACAAGAAGGATATGTTCTACAGTTCTTCCGAACGGTACAGTGTTTTGTTGAGAGGTCTGAAACCCGGTTGTATTCCGCCGGAGAATTCTTTATTGTTAATGCCCGTCAGGACCCCAATTTTCGTAAATGAGTTTGCGAAAGTCGAAGGAAGATATCCGGAGTAAGACATCAGACTAACTGGATTGGTGAATCCAGATTTTAAAAGATGGAGCTGCATAGCAAATTGGGTTCTGACCAAGTTTGAAGGCGAACTGCAGCAAATCAACTTGTACCAAGAAGTGCATGCCACTGTCTATGGTTTTGCTCCGAACCCTCACCTGTTCTTGGCTTTAGCAGAGAGGTATAATTACAGAACAGGGACCTTCATGACTTCCGGCGGAGAAATCGGGTTTGTACTCCATGAGATGAAGTACATCTCTTATTTGCCAATGGGAGATGCCCTATACGAAGAATTTGTTCCAATCAATGATGAGTTGGACAAACTCTGGAAAGAGAATGCAGAAATGGTAGCAGTCTTCGAAGAACTGCTATGCCATTATAAGATCTGTTCCCTGTTCTATAAGAGTGCTACATCAAATACTTGCTATTCCTCGAAATGGCTACCTTATCTGTTCCTTAACCATATTCAAGAACCGAAGACTAAAGAACACGATAGATGCTATCCTGATTTCTTTAAGCCATTGAGCAACACAGAAGTGATGAAGTTGATGGAAGAAAGTGGCAATTTTGATAAAGCAATGAAGGATGATTATCAATGCCCTCCTTTGAAGACATGAGATACTCTCGAAAGTTATTTGAGAGTAGGATATAGACCGATGTCGAAAGAAGCCCAATTAGCAGGGTTTCTGACACATTGGCTTCGTCGATTTGTAGTTCCGGGATCCAGTGCTGTAGACCGCTTCCATCGTGGTGTTCTTTTTGCGGCCGTTAGATTAGTCTTCGGCTATAAGATGGATCTTCTGTCAGCCATGAGTTGTAAGCTGAATGCTGGTCTTCGTCTATACGTCGATCTGATGTTGAAGTCCAAGGGTGAAAAAGAATTTCCACGGTTGGAATTACCATATACATATCTATTTGGGTGGTTGCTCCTTCACCATCCCACTTTGATGGATCCCGGCATGGGACAGGTTGACGGCAGTTTTTTACGAAGATACTCCAATGGTAAGTGGAAATTCACTGCTCTAAGAGACTGTAGATATGCTCTAAACCTGAGCAAAGGATGAAACTTTTATTGTACCCCTCCTCCTGCTGGTTACGAACAAATACGGATAAATATAATTGACTCGCAGACTCATCCTCTGAGCCGTGCAACTTTTGAGTAGTTGAAAACAATTCGACCGTCTCATTTGATATACCGGTTCGAAGATGAATGTTATTTAGAGCCATATCTCCCCAGTCGATTTGCTCGACAGTTCGGCTATGACCAATTCCATGTGGGGAATGCTATCACATGTCTTCAGGGAAAGGGTTATTTGATAGATGGGGCCCGAGCATGGGCTTACTATAATGCTCGAGATGCGAAATCGACGTTCTCGATGCCTGCGAACAGCAATCATGTCCCTCGGATGCTGTTTACATACTCAATTTTTTATACATCTTCAAATACCTTTGCTGAGAATTTCAACCTCACGGATAGCTTCGCATCTTCAACAAGATTGAAGAGGGGAGGAGTCGTCATGTCGCTCATAGGAAATGACGAAGTACATGAGCCAGAAGATGCACCTTTGGAAGCTTCAAGGGATGTTATGTTCCCTCAAGAAGTTAACGCGCCACTACGTGTCTCTCTGAAGGTGGGCAAATCTCCAACAAAAAGGAGGAGAAGAGAAGAACCTCCTGCTCCAGCAGCAAAGAAGAAATTGATCTTAGATCATTCTTCTGAAAAGATTACAACTCGATCCCAATCTCGGCAGCTGGCCGAGACAATCCAGCAAGAAGAGGCCACCACACCGACCTCTGTCCAAAGACAAGTCGAGACTATAAATATAGAGAGCCCTGAGAGGCCACTGAAAAGAAAGAAGCTGACCCAAAGAAGAAATCGAGCTCCGTCTTCAATGGTAATGGATGCTGTGGCTGGATTAACCTTACCATCTCCTACTCCTATTTCAGAACCTAGGAATAAAACTCCTAGTCTTGAACATAGAGAGGAGATCGAGCAAAGGAAAGATCTTGATCCGAGAACTGAGGCCCTAGATCCTAGAGGAAGTATTATGGAGGAAGTGGAGGAAGAGCAGAATGTTGTACACTCTCTTTTACCTGCTGCGAAGATGATTGAACTTCCACCTACTCCTAGAACCCTCCGCGAAGAGGAAGATCGCGAAGTAATTGCGGGTCTAGAAGATTGCAGCTACAGCCCTCTGGATGACTATGGTGATCAAGCTGCAACTACCAGCGGGAATGCACCAGAAGAAGATGAAGATGAAGATGAAGATGAAGAGAGCTCTTCATCTGAGAATATTGATGAATATATGCAAGATCTTGAAAGAGATGATGAAGTGCACACATCTCCTAATGCTGTCAATGATACCTTAAATCCTGAAGAGGATGTTGAGGTTCCAGAAAATGCTGCTGATACCTTAAACCCTGAAAAGGATGTTGAGATAACAGTATCTCCAGAAAAAGCAGTAGATGAAGAAGCCCCGGAAGAAACTCCTGCCAATGATCCTCAAGGTATAAAAATGAAATTAACAATCTCCTCTTGAATAAATTGATAGTTAACATTTTTATTTGTATTTCCTTCAGATCTTGCGACTCCTCTAGCACCTCCGACATGCATGGACATAGTGCCTATAACGACGGTGGTTGTTAGTAGCAGTCATCATTTATCCTGTGGTTCTAAAGCGGGCAGTAGTCAAGCTGTTATGGCTGAAGCTACTTCTGCTCGGCCAGAGTCTACTCCAGCAGATAATAGACTTATTGCTGGATTCAACCATGGTAAGATAATTTACATCTTTAATCTTCTTGGTCAATAGCGAACAACAGGCAAAATGACAATCTTTACTTTTTGCAGAAGAACAACCAGGAGGGGCAACTAGCTCTACTTTGGCTCCTTTGTTCAAAGAGCCTGCCATCCAGACGCAAGAGATTGAACATCCTACAGCCTCATCATCAACAGGAGTGGCTGCAACTCCTGGTGCTATAGCTACTAATAATCTTGTGATCCAATCATTTACTAGATGCTTTTTTGAATCTTTGGGACCTCTAGTAAAAAGAATGATGGAGAAGGAAGGTACTGATTTTTTCATGGTTAAGGATCCAACCTCTCTCTTAATAAGAGCTATCCGGGAACAAGGTGACGACGCTCAAGCCATTCTCCTGGACCATATTTTGAATGAATTAGAGACTTCCATCAAAAGCTATAAGGAGCTCAACCAATGAGATGTGGAGTCTCTAGTGCAAGCAGAATTCGAACAACTGGCTCAAGCAGCTGATATTGAAAAGGTTAATCTCCAGAACCTTTTGGAAGCTTTCTCTGCAAAATCTGCTGAGTATAACTCCAAGCTGGAATCAGTAACCTTGATGGCTAATAGAAAAGAAAAGAGAGCTGCTGAGCTAAGGACAGAGATTGCTCGTCTTCAAAAAGAATTAGAAGATGAAGTTGCTGATCATCAACTTGCAACTCATCAATTTAATGCTCTGATTCAGGAGAGGGATGAGTACATAGAAGCTCATAATGCTGAGATTACCTGCCGAATGGTGACCATGCCTGCTTTTAATGAAGAAACTGGGATGGAAGAAGCCAGAAGGAAGGTGATGTCCACTCGTGAAGAACGGCTGCAGACTCTCAAACAGCAGATTGACAATCTGATAATACCTCCATCTTAGTGGAACATTTTGTATCTTTATGTCTTTTGAAGTGTATGTATTTTTGTAATGTCTTATATTTCAATTAATAGAAGACATTTTTGCTGTGGCTCCATTATTTGTTGCATCTCTTGTTCAGATATAAATAATAGAGATAGAAAATATATTCAGAGGTGCAAGACATGATATATTTTTTGATGATTTTGTAGAAAATAATTATATTCATTATATCTGCTCAGAGGTAATATGGACGTGGCAGAGTATACTGTACATTATTATCTCAATTGACAACTTAATCGAAACGATAAGTTGCTGATATGGATGTGAGATGAACGGGATAACTGTCAAATGATAGAATGAACGGATAAACCGTCAAAATGGATAATAACGAACGAATGAACCGTCAAGTGATGATGAATGAACGGGTGAACCGTCGGATGATAATGAACGGACGAACTGTCGAAAGATAATGAACGGATGAACCGTCGAATAAATGTGAATGGGTGAACCATCGGATGAAGGTAATGAACGGACGAACCGTCAAGTGAATTAAATGAACGGATGAACCGTCAGGAGATAATGAACGAATGAACCGTCAGATGAATATGTCGCTTCATCATTTGGAGAATCTCTGCCTATAAATAGAACAGAATTTTAACAGAAAGGAACACTTCCACTTTTCCAACATAAAAATGTCTTCTGGAGATGCACTCAAGAAGACTGAACTCGCCCCGAAGGTTGAAGAAGGCGTTGAAGAACGTCCTGTCGATCCAGTTCAATCAAAGGAGGCAAAAGTAGGCGAAGGTTCGTCTGCACCCAAGCCACCGTGCGACATCCTGGACTTTCTGTTTGAACCAGGAAGGACCGAAGAGAAGGAAGCCATGAGGATGGCCGCTTGCAAATTCCTAGTGGGTTCCAGCAAGGAGGTTCTCGGCTCTTTTGCTGACCGTATTTTTAAAAAGGACGGCAGTGGTCCACGTCCAAATGTAGAGAAGGATGATAGTGATCTTCCTTAATATCATGTACTATCATTCATGATAAAATAAAGTTTTATTTATGAACATGAACTTGTCTGATGATTTACAAATATTTATATTTACACATAATACTTTTTAAGGAACTTGCCATTGATAGACATCATTGCAATTCGTCCATCCAATTCTGAGAGTTGATAAGCTCCATTTGAGAAGACTTTGCTTATAATGTAGGGACCTTCCCACTTTGCATCGAACTTGCCTTTGCTCATATAAGTCATAGTCATAGGACGTCTGACTGTTAAAACAAGTTCTCCTTGCTGAAAGGCTCTGACCTTCACTTTACGGTTGAAAGTCTTAGAAATGCGAGCTTGGTATAACTCAATATGTTGTTGAGCCATTAATCGCTTCTCATCAAGTGCCTCCAATTCTTGAAGTCGAAGAAGATCATTGTTCTCTGTAGTGAGCTCGTTAGCAATGGCAATCCTTAAAGAAGGAATTTGAAGTTCCAGAGGAAGAACAGCTTCACAGCCATATACCAAAGAGAAAGGTGTAAAACCTGTAGGGTTGCGGACCGTAGTTCGGTAGGCCCATAGACACTCGCCAAGCTTTTTGCTCCAATTCCGTTTGTTAGTGGATACAAATTTTTTTGAGAAGCTTGATAATAGTTTTGTTGAAGGCTTCAGCTAAACTATTAGCGGCAGGATTGTAGGCAGTAGAGGCGACGTTGTTAATCCGGTGATCATCACAGAATCTGGTGAATTTCTGGCTGATGAATTGCGGTCCGTTATCATGGATAATTCGTCGAGGGACACCAAATCGATAAATGACATGGTGTTTGATGAAATTGATGACACTACTAGTCTTGACTTCAGCCAAGGGTATAGCTTCAGTCCACTTAGAGAAGTAGTCTGTTATTGCTAGAATGAATCGATGTCCTCTAGAAGAAGGAGGATTAATAGGACCTATGACATCCATGCCCCAAGCTTCGAAAGGCCAGGAAGCGGCTGTCGGATGTAGAAATTTTGAAGGTTGATGAATAAAATTTGCATGGATTTGACAGGCTCGATATTTTCTTGCATATTCGATGGCATCTGATACCATAGAGGGCCAGTAGTAACCCATTCTTCGGATACGATCCTGTAGTTTAGGACCGGGCTGATGTGCTCCGCAGACACCGTCGTGAGCTTCATGTAACACCTGTTTTGCTTCCTCACCAGCTAGACAGCGTAGAAGAAGATCGTCATAAGTCCGCCGATAGAGAGTCTTAGTGGTTTGATTGTAGTAAAACCGTAGAGATCGTCTTCGAATACTTGTAGCCTCCTTAGGATCTTCGGAAAGTATGTCGTGAACCACGAAGTCGATGAAAGGAGTTCTCCAATCTTCATTGATAACATTTATTTTAGCAAAATTACTGAATTCGATGTTACGATTGTTTTCGACACAAAATAATTCTCGATTAGAGATAACCACCACTTGTTGTCTTCTGATGGTAACGGCTAAGACTGCTGCAAGATTGGCTAAGGCATCTGCTTCAGTATTACAAGCTTGGTGTACATATTCAATAAAGAAGGCTTTGAATGATGTAGCCATGTTGATTTCTGCCTCAAAATAAGGTATCAGATCTTGATGACAGACTTCATAAGTTCCTCTAACCTGATTGACAACCAGTTTAGAATTGCCGTAAACTTCGAGATATTCAATATTCAATTGCTTGGCTAATTGAAGACCGATAAGTAGAGCATTGTACTCTGCTACATTATTGGAGCAGGATTCATCTAGAGAGTAAGCTCTTTGGATAGTTGATCCATCAGGAGAAACGAGAACAACTCCAACTCCTGCTACAATAGCACCGTTGGGTCCAATTCTGGATGCACCATCGAAGAATAAACGCCAGGTTGGAAATTCTTTAGAGATCATATTGACTTCCAACGTCTCGTCTGGAATTTCATCGTAAAGCTTGGATGTTTCTGGTACAGGATGAGCCGCCAAGAAATATGCCAGTGCTTGACCTTTGACAGACTTTTGAGGAACATACACCATGTCATATTGAGCTAGAAGGATGGCCCATGTAGCAAGCCGAGAGTTGATTGTGCTAGGCTTCTTCATCAGTACCCGAAGAGGATTGACTCGGGATATGACATGAATGGTTTGACCAATGATGTAATGCCTTATCTTTTGAACGGCGAACATAAGGGCTAGACATTCTTTTTCAACCGGACTATAACGGTGTTCAGCACCAATCATAGTACGACTAAGATAGTAGATGGCTTATTCATGACCTTCTTTATTCTTTTGGGCGAGTAAAGCACCCAATGAATGATCCATAGCACGGACGTACATTAAGAATGGAATGCCCGAGATTGGTGGCACCAATACTGGTGGGTTCATGAGATATCGTTTGATATCGTCGAATGCTTGTTGACATTCTTCAGTCCAAATAAAAGATACACCCTTCTTCATTAATTGAGTGAATGGTCTGTAGCGTCCAGACAAGTTCGAAATGAATCTCCTGATGTACGCAAGTCGACCTTGGAATCCTCGTAGCTCTTTTAGGTTGCGTGGAGGACGCATCTCTTGAATGGCTTTGATCTTCTCGGGATCTACGTGTATACCCTTAGAGGTAATGACGAAGCCGAGAAACTTACCACTAGAGACACCCAATAATGACTTGGTGGGATTCATCTTGAGCTGATGTTGACGCATGAGATTGAAGATTGTTCTCAAATCTTGGATATGATCCTCTTTCAGACGACTTTTAACAGCGATATCATCAACATAACATTCGACTGTTTTACGAAAATGTTCTTGGAAAATGGTACTCATGGCCCGTTGGTAAGTTGTACCAGCATTCTTGAGACCAAATGGCATCACTGTGTAGCAATAGACTCCCCGAGGAGTGCGGAAAGATGTGTGCTTTTCATCTTCGGGATTCATTTTGATTTGATTGTATCCAGAGAATCCATCCATAAAAGATATTCGCTCGAACCCACAGGTATTGTCAATCATGACGTCCGTAATAGGGAGAGGAAATTCATCTTTTAGACATGCTTCATTAAGATCCCTAAAGTCGATGCAGACTCGGACTTTGTCGATTTTCTTCAAGACTGGAATAACGTTGGCTACCTAATCGGGATGTTGTTCTTTTCGAATAAAGCCACAAGCAATGAGCTTCTTGACTTCATCATCGATTGCATCCATCATTTTCGGTTTGAATCGCCGTTGTTGTTGTTTGACCGGTTTTGCATTCGGTAGGATATTCAATTTATGAGTAGCGATTTTGGGATCTAGCCCTGGCATGTCTTCATAACTCCAGGCAAAGACATCAATATAGTCTTTAATGAGAAGAATCAACTCTTGCTTATCCGCTTCTGAAAGATTCTTACTAATAAAGATTGGACGAGGTGACCCGTTTTCTCCTACATCAACTTGAACTAGTTGATCTTCAGTAGGAGGTTCTCTTTGTTCGAATCGGAGTACCCACTGATTATCCATTTGTTGAGCCCAAGGATCTGTTTCAGGATTTTCTTCAATGTGCTCATCATATCCTTCTGGAAGTTCAGCAGAGACCATATTGGAAGATACGATTACACGATGGACTTCACCGATGCTAGTGTCAGAATACCATGATCTGGAATCGGAAGAATTAGAACGTTCTTCGTTATCAGAGTCGGAAACTGCTGGGGATAACATTGGAGGGGAAGCATATCCGAGACCTCTTTTGGTCCTGCTTTAATACATTTCTAACTTTCCTCGTGGAACAGCGGTACGGAGAGGAGTCTTTCTTCCCTTACCGTAATTGAGGCCGCTTTTGAAGTCGTAGCCCATCTTTCGGACGATGTCTTTTGATTGTTGACTGTAACGACGGAATTAAAGATGTCCCGTGTCGTTAACTTTGCAATCATCCGTATAGCTAAATTTTTGTTCCGGTCTTTTACTAAAAAGTATTGGACGTTCACCTTTCTTGCGAGCAGGAACAATACGATATGAATCTTTTGGATGTTCACATGAAACTTCTATTTGAAGAGATTGTACAACTCCTATTGTAAATGATTTGAAGCTATCTAACATATCCAAATAGCATTTAGTATGATAAATAACATCAGTATACTGGAAAGTAGATGCTTTTTCATTCATATGTACATCTGTATTTACAGCAGGACCTTTAGCCTTAGCAGGCTTGGTCAGATTGATTACAAGAGGGGGAGAAGAAGAACGTTGAGGAGGCTTGTTACGACGGAGGTCAATAACAAGTGGCTCAGAAGAGGTGAGCTCCCTTTTTTTCTTGTTGTGAGTTAAATCAACGACAAGTGGCTCAGAGGAAGTGAGCTGCTTTTTATCCTTGTTACGACGTAAGTCAATAACAAGTGGCTCAGAAGAGGTGAGCTCTCTTTTATCTTGATCGTCATTAGTAGATTGCCTCTAAACTGGCAAGTGAATAGCCAGTGGTTTAGAAGACTGAGGATGAGAAACACGCCCTTTGACAGGTATAATGAGTGTCTTTGGGCACTGCTTCTTGGTCTTCTTCAGTATCCATGGCCAATACTACTTTCATAAATTCTTCTTTATACATACGAGCATCGTTGCAATACGCTTCGACGCCCTTGAAAGGATAAAGGTCTGCAACTTCTTTGTGAACTTCTCCTTTGTCATCAACATATTTGAAACATTGATGAAGAGTTGATGGAACAACATTATGTTCATGGAGAAAGGGTCTTCCCAGGAGAGCATTGTAAGAACAACCATGATTGTCTATGATATAAAAGGTCACCTTTGTGCGAAGATTGCCTATTTGGAGTTTTAGGCGGATCTTGCCCAAAGGTTCACTCCTGCCTTGGTTGAATCCCAAGATAGTGGTGATTGTACTTGAAAGACTATGCACTGGTATTTTTAACGCGTCTAGCGTCGTCTTTGGCATGATGCTGAGAGCGGACCCCAGATCTATCAGGATACGATCGACTTTTATCGAATCGACATACCCTGTATAGTAAAGAGGACGATCATGTCTATTATCCTCCAGCAACATATCATCCTGAGTGAAAGTAATATTTAGAATCAACTCCAGGATACTATGACAATGACGACAATATACCGGTTCGACTTCCGATTTTTTAAGAAGAGTTAGGCAAGTTTCAGCCTGCATCAGGGCTTCACTTAGAGTTTCTCGAGTCTCTTTAGAAAGACGCAAGAGCTCGAAGATTGATAGCCTAGCTGGTGTATTGGCTAGTTGTGCCAATATATCAAAGTTGTATGGCTTTTCAAGTCCTGTAGGAGATGATTTCTTCAGGGGTTTGTCAAAGCGGACTTGTTGCTTGCCTTTGTCAGCAACCACCGGCTTAGGAGGAATAGGCACTACAACTGGTGAAGATGTGGAAGGAATTTCTTCAGAGGAAACAGGTTGTGCTGGAATAGGTTCAGAAGAAGAAGTAGGATTCTCTTGAACTTCAGAATGATCTTTCAAATAGGCTTTCCCTGATCTGGTACCTAGTAGAATTTCTTCGTCAACTATGGGGTCAAAAGACACCATGTTGCAAGTCTTTGTCTTACCTTTAGAACGACCTTTCATCTTGGAAGAAGATGGCACTTCGAACTCTGGAGCAAGATCGGGATGAATCCACATAATTTCACCGTTGTCAAGAGACAGAGGGATAAGACCTTCATTTGGTGGAAGTGGGAGATTCTCAATCTCAAGGGTAGCTTTGGGAATAGGAATAACACCGTGTTGTATCATCTGCGGAGGAAAATCACCAAACTGAACTAAAACTATATTAGCAGTAACAGTCTTCTCATCTTGCTGCAGAGTGATGACCCCAGCATTGACAAGCTCTTGAATTTTGTCTTTAAGCACGTAACATGCTCGAGTAGGATGTCCAATGAACCTGTGGTAGACAGAATATTTAGGATGATCTGTCTTACCGACTTCATCAGGTTTCTTTGGGTCTGGGAGCTAAATTTTGTTACTTTTAAGTAAACATTCAAAGATGCTTGCAGTGTCATTCTCGTCGAAGGAATATTCTACTTTCGGACGAGGTTCCCTCGGTGGAGGTGCAGAAGGAGTAGGAGTGGATGTAGGCGGAGCCACATTGATAGCCAAAGATTCTTTATTCTTGTTCAAATTGATGTTCAAAGTCTCTTTTACTTTGCGGTTGTTCTGGCGGTTGCCACCACCTGACGTCTGGTGTTCATCTCGATCGGGGTTAGACATCTGTACCCCCAATTGTTTGAACTTCTCGGCACTTACTTCCGCAGCTTTGGCGTTGACAATGAATAAAGGCCAATCTTGGAACTGGGTAGATCCCGTCCACATACTGATGATAGACAAAAGATTTGCCTTACAAGTATCAATAGTGACAGCAGCTGGAGTTCCGGGAGGCATCTTCAAGGCTTCACGGCGGAACCGTTCGATGAAACTCTCAGCAGTTTTATTATGTTTTTGTTTGATTTTGTTGAGAGCCGTGTAAAACCCCTAAATTTCTACTATTTTTTTTAATTTAGTACCGATTTGAAATTTTGTATTGTACGTAACATAGTCATATTGTACGTCGCGCACCAATTTACATTTTCCGTATTTTGCTCGTCGAGTGCGAATGTGTGCGAGGTACACTTTTTTAGAAAAACGATTTTTGATTATAAAACTTTATTTATGTAAGATTGATTTCAAATTAATATGTCATAAATATTTTTATTATTAAAAGTTATGAGAAGAGGCGCATCGAGATTTTCAAAAATAATAATTATTTACTTTTTATTTTATTGTACAAATATTTGTAGTAGTTAGGAAAACAATTATTTTATTGGTACTAATTGTGTGCAAGATTTCATGTCCCCTATAAATTTTGAAATACTAATTATTTTGTCAAAAGGTGTTTCACATATTTAAATATACATACCATTTTCGAAATTATTTTTAAATTAATTATAAAAAGATATTTTATTTAATTATTATACTTCAAGTTGTGGTTAGAATTATTGGTTGGGTTTAAATAGTTAATTTATGGATAAATAAGTATCTATTGGATTTATTTAGATTTTAAATAGATTCAAATTGAATTTGTATTTGAATTTGGATTTGATTATTGCTTTAAATTAAACTGGGTTTAAATCCTAATCCATATCTAATTGGGAATTTCCACATCCTATAAATATAGGCAGGTACTCCTCCAATATTTTCCATCCATCCACAAATTTTTCACAACCCAATGGTGCGTGCCTCGTGTCCGTGTCCTCCTTCATCCAATTCTTATTCTAATTCTTTTTACAAATACAATTATTATTTCGTGTCGACATCCCCGACACCATCAAAATTTCCAAACCTAAAACCCTAACCCTAATCTAACTTCTCCGACCATCTCCTCCATGGTCTGCCAACCTGACCACTGCTCCGATCTCCACCTCCGCGTGCCCCTACCAACACCATCACCCTCGCCATGGTCATCATCACAACCAGCCTCCACCATAACCTTCGTTCGAAACCTCGACATCATCGTCGTCGTCTCCTCCGAACATAACCGAACCCCTGCCCTCACAGGACCACCCTCTTCAACACCCGACCCCCACCGTAGACAAACCAGCCACCAGCCCTGCTCGACCAACCCGACCTCTCCTGTTCTCCTCCGTTCACCAATCCAACGCCACAGCCACCACCGCTACTGCCATCACCACCGTCACCGTAACCCGACCCCTCCGCCATCAACCAACCCGCCACCATGGCATAACCGGAACCACCACCATCGGCATCACAGAAGTAGAAAAAGAAGGGGGAGACCCTAACCTGTGCCGACCGCCGACGCCTTCCCGCACCGGCCTTGCCGAGATCGCCGGTGCACCTCCACCAAACCCCCGAGCAGCCGCCTCCATGGCGTTGGCCTGCCGCCTCCGCGACAGGCACGACCCCTTCCGCCGGAGCATCCCCACGCTCCGCTGTACCTCACGCGCCCTGTCCGACCTCCCAGATCTGCCGCCCTAGTCGCCGTCTTCCGCCGCCGCCCCCAAATCGCTCCGCCGCCCCCAAGGCGAGCGCAGCCCCTTGCCGTCGAGTCTTCCGACCGCCGTCATCCGCGTCGAGCCTAGCCCAAACTCCTGTCAGCCCCTCCGGCTCCGCCGACTCCTTCGCCGCCAAACTCCCCTCCCGATCATCCTCCGCCGTTCTCTGTTCCCCGCCGCCGGACCACCGATTTTCCCCTGCCGAACAACCCCGGAACTCCTCCTTTCCTCCGTCCTCATCTCCTCTCTTTCGACCCTAGCCGTACCCACCGCCTGAGCGCCGAGAACCGCGCCACCCGCCGTCTCCTCCGCTGAAACCCCTCGCGTCCACCCATCTGCCGCCGGACCGCCGCCTTTCTCCTCCCCTTCACCACTGCCGGCCGATACTGCTCCCCTCTCCCTCTTCCTCACCGAACCGCTCCACTCTCTCCCCCTCTCGATCTCTCTCTCTCTTCCCCTTCCGCTCGTTCCTTCCTCCATTCTTCTTTTTCTGAAGCTTTTCTCTCTCATTCTTTTTTTTTTGTTTTGTTAGAATTGACGTTTTTTTTTGGAAAGTATGTAGGTGTAGCAGTGTTGACTGCTGTGCCAACTGGTTGGCATGATTCATTATAGATATATTTAATTATTTTTATTTTTATTAATAGTATTAGAATTAGTCAGTATATGAGTATAAGTATATTGTTAAGAGTAATTATTATTATTTTATTTAGTGATTATTATTATTTATTTTATAAAGTGTAACGAAATATAGCATTTGGCTTAGGCCATTTATAGTTTCAAAAGGTTGGATTGGAAACCCTAAATATGTATTACATTATGTATACCTATTTTTATGTACTAAAAGTATTTGACAAAAAGATAAGTTATCATGAATATAGGCTTTTAAAATAATTACCTAAAGTAATTTTAACTAATATCTTCCTATCAAAATGGCATTTTGACAACTTAGAGTTTTTACCGAAAATAATTCTCTTACTTTAAGTATTTTTCCTATATATATATTTTGACTCATGAAAGCTAGTTTTTGGAATTTTAAATATTTTCAAAAACTCGTAAATATAAATATTTCTTTATCCATTAATTTCTTCGATTGTCTTCCTGTCCGTACCTAATCCCATCATTCCCATTCCTTCACCAATTCTAGACTACCTTATGTCCACCCTAACTAAATTGACCCCTCCGGACTCGATGATACGATCCGTGCCGCCAACACAGGTCCCCTTGTGTAGTTATTACACCAAAGTTGCAGATCGTGCCACCCTGATCATTGCAGCACACCAGGCGCCCTACCAGGCAAGACACCTTGCCATTAGCTGTTTAATTATTTTAGCTCATATTTCATGCATTACTTATTTTCTTTATGTAAAATAAACTGTGATACATGGCATAACTGTTCATTTATATTTCCTGCTGTGTATTATTTTTCTTACAAATAAAACCTAGATTTAAGGGACCACCTTGTGTGTTGCATTCATTGGCCTTGACACGTTGTAAACACGAAGTTGTGTGTCGCATGTAGAACACGGAAGTGCGTGATTGGCTGGCCACCAGTACGTACAAGCCGTGCGATAGGAATAACCGCTAATAGAGGTTGCATACTAGTTTGACTTAGCGGTTATAGTGGTTTGTGTTGTGGATACAACACAGTAGGCATTGGGCGGGAAGGACAATTCCTTAGCGTATGAACTTCGATGCACTTCCCTTGTGACCCGGACTCTCCGCTGGAGATACGGGGTTGATGATACATGCTCTTCCTGCTGGGGCCTCTGGTGCCCAAGAGGGGACTATGCCGATCATATTTAGCCAGGGCCCATGCGTAGGAAGGATTGTTCTTAACTACATATCACATAGAACGGTTAGGTACCTTATCCGTTAGGTACGAGTACTTTTGGTTTGGGTACTTGTATCTGACCGTGACTTGGAACAATAACTTGTCGCGGATTAGTTCGTCACATCTTGTCCTTGTTTGGTTGTAGGTATGACTTACTACTTCGATGAGAAGGTATTGAACCTTGTTGGGGTTCGGATACCATATCGGATTCTTAGCATGGAAAGATACGTCGTCGTGAATTAGTTTACCATCTTCTGTCCTTGTTTGGTTGGGAGGATGGTACGCTCATTCAGTAGGTGCGTATTGGACCATGTTATAAATTCGATTGACTTATTTATTGAGCAATATTTATTCAGTTTATATGGCATGCTATTATGTGTCTTGTTACGTCCCTCTGAGGACCTGGTTGTCTTGCCAGGTGTGTGCTATTGTCATTTGCAGGTGCTTTAGCTCTAGCCGTATTCATTGCTATTTCTCGAGGATGATTGCACTTGGATCGTCTTCGCTTCGCTCGCCAAATTCATTTATTCTATCATGTATTTCCTTATTTTGTTGGTAGTGGATTTGTCTCCGTCCAACATATTGTATCAAGACAATTCATTATCTTTATATGATGTCTTTTATTCATTTATTCTGTGTGGATGAGATTAGTTATGGTTTTACTGCATTTTACAACTTATGTATTTATACGAGGCATCCATATATTGGAGTATACTTCGTATGAATACAGCTGGCATGTCTACGTTCCTAGTCCTACGTATTTTGGGACTGGTGCGTTACATATTTTTGTGGTGGCCCATGCAGGTCAAGATAAATTGTTTGGTTACTTACCATACCAAGCAAGCCTGCGTATAGGATTAGAAGTCTAGGATCTCATCCACATACTTGACCACTTTCCTTGATTTTATCTACCGTTTGACTCATCAATTGTATCTTGCTTGCTTTCTTCCATCCCTATCATTATCTTCCCTTCGTGCTTGTTAGAAATTGACCCTACTAGTTAGATGTCCCAAACACCCTTAGCTTAATTCTTTTAAGTTGGGTAGAACACCCCACGGCCCGACACGCCCTTGACTATTAAGACTATAGAGACTAGAGGAATCTAACACATTTGGTCAACCAAGCCTTGGTCAATAAACCATAGAATGATTGTATAGGAATAAAAGACTTAGATCCTTATGACTCTTAGACTATTCATAATTGTTTTTATTCATCTATTATCGTGCCTATATTTTTACTATCTAGACTAATAATGCTAATGTAGCCTAGTTTTTGCAAGCTTAGCCTTTTACCAAGCTTGTTCATGACATATATGTTAATGGAGGTACCCCACTAACATATTGTCTATCAGAACCGGTGCATAATGGTCTGATCAACCGAGTGCACTTTGGTTCACTTTTATCGATTATTCTACGTGGATGGAACTTAATTAAACTGGCATTTAGAATCCTATCCATGACTGCCTTGACAATTCTTTTGAAATTATTCGGTCGTCTTTGAACCACGTATTCGTATTCGATATCATCGTCTTCGAACTCCTTATTGCTTCGCCCTCACCTATTTTAGGAGGACGAAAGCGTCAAACTAGAACTTCCTCTAGCCTTCCCATCGACTATGACCATTCTCACTCATTGTTGCTATGTCTTCACCCTAAACCACTCGTCCTTTTCTTGGCCCTATATTCGCTATCATGAACCTTCCAAGTCACTTGATTTAGGCATGAACCTAATCAATCTCTTATCCGTGCCATAACTCGCGACCCACATGACCATACCGTATTATCTTTCAATGAACTGGATCGCGATTTCTTACGACGTGATTTTGTGAAAACAATGTCATCATTGGATCCCCATTGATACCCCCTTGTGTCCTCTCACCCCCTACTAATTCTTAATTTCGAGGACGAAATTCTTTTAATTTTGGTAGGATGTAAAACCCCTAAATTTCTACTATTTTTTATTTAATTTAGTACCGATTTGAAATTTTGTATTGTACGTAACATAGTCATATTGTACGTCGCGCACCAATTTACATTTTCCGTATTTTGCTCGTCGAGTGCGAATGTGTGCGAGGTACACCTTTTTAGAAAAACGATTTTTGATTATAAAACTTTATTTATGTAAGATTGATTTCAAATTAATATGTCATAAATATTTTTATTATTAAAAGTTATGAGAAGAGGCGCATCGAGATTTCCAAAAATAATAATAATTTACTTTTTATTTTATTGTACAAGTATTTGTAGTAGTTAGGAAAACAATTATTTTATTGGCACTAATTGTGTGCAAGATTTCATGTCCCCTATAAATTTTGAAATACTAATTATTTTGTCAAAAGGTGTTTTACATATTTAAATATACATACCATTTTCAAAATTATTTTTAAATTAATTATAAAAAGATATTTTATTTAACTATTATACTTTAAGTTGTGGTTAGAATTATTGGTTGGGTTTAAATAGTTGATTTATGGATAAATAAGTATCTATTGGATTTATTTAGATTTTAAATAGATTCAAATTGAATTTGTATTTGAATTTGGATTTGATTATTGCTTTAAATTTAACTGGGTTTAAATCCTAATCCATATCTAATTGGGAATTCCCACATCCTATAAATATAGGCAGGTACTCCTCCAATATTTTCCATCCATCCACAAATTTTCCACAACCCAATGGTGCGTGCCTCGTGTCCGTGTCCTCCTCCATCCAATTCTTATTCCAATTCTTTTTACAAATACAATTATTATTTCGTGTCGACATCCCCGACACCATCAAAATTTCCAAACCTAAAACCCTAACCATAATCTAACTTCTCCGACCATCTCCTCCATGGTCTGCCAACCTGACCACTGCTCCGATCTCCACCTCCGCGTGCCCCTACCAACACCATCACCCTCGCCATGGTCATCATCACAACCAGCCTCCTCCATAACCTTCGTTCGAAACCCCGACATCATCGTCGTCGTCTCCTCCGAACATAACCGAACCCCTGCCCTCACAGGACCACCCTCTTCAACACCCGACCCTCGCCGTGGACAAACCAGCCACCAGCCCTGCTGGACCAACCCGACCTCTCCTGCTCTCCTCCGTTCACCAACCCAACGCTACAGCCACCACCGCTACTGCCATCACCACCGTCACCGTAACCCGACCCCTCCGCCATCAACCAACCCGCCACCATGGCATATCCAGAACCACCACCATCGGCATCACAGAAGTAGAAAAAGAAGGGGGAGACCCTAACCTGTGTCGACCGCCGACGCCTTTCCGCACCGGCCTCGTCGAGATCGCCGGTGCACCTCCACCAAACCCCCGAGCAGCCGCCTCCACGGCGTTGGCCCGCCGCCTCCGCGACAGGCGCGACCCCTTCCGCCGGAGCATCCCCACGCTCCGCCGTACCTCACGCGCCCTGTCCGACCTTCCAGATCTGTCGCCCTAGTCGCCGTCTTCCGCCGCCGCCCCCAAATAGCTCCGCCGCCCCCAAGGCGAGCGCAGCCCCTTGCCGCCGAGTCTCCCGACCGCCGTCATCCGCGTCTCCTGTCAGCCCCTCCGGCTCTGCCCACTCCTTCGCCGCCAAACTCCCCTCCCGATCATCCCCCGCCGTTCTCTGTTCCCCGCCGCCGGACCACCGATTTTTCCCCCGCCGAACAACCCCGGAACTCCTCCTTTCCTCCGCCCTCATCTCCTCTCTTTCGACCCTAGCCGTACCCACCGCCTGAGCGCCGAGAACCGCGCCACCCGCCGTCTCCTCCGCTGAAACCCCTCGCGTCCACCCATCTGCCGTCGGACCGCCGTCTTTCTCCTTCCCTTCACCGCTGCCGGCCGACACTGCTCCCCTCTCCCTCTTCCTCACCGAACCGCTCCGTTCTCTCCCCTCTCGATCTCTCTCTCTCTTCCCCTTCCGCTCGTTCCTTCCTCCATTCTTCTTTTTCTGAAGCTTTTCTCTCTCATTCCTTCTTTTTTGTTGTTTTGTTAGAATTGACGTTTTTTTTGGAAAGTATGTAGGTGTAGCAGTGTTGACTGCTGTGCCAACTGGTTGGCATGATTCATTTTAGATATATTTAATTATTTTTATTTTTATTAATAGTATTAGAATTAGTCAGTATATGAGTATAAGTATATTGTTAAGAGTAATTATTATTATTTTAATTAGTGATTATTATTATTTATTTTATAAAGTGCAATGAAATATAGCATTTGGCTTAGGCCATTTATAGTTTCAAAAGGTTGGATTGGAAACCCTAAATATGTATTACATTATGTATACCTATTTTTATGTACTAAAAGTATTTGACAAAAAGATAAGTTATCATGAATATAGGCTTTTAAAATAATTACCTAAAGTAATTTTAACTAATATCTTCCTATCAAAATGGCATTTTGACAACTTAGAGTTTTTACCGAAAATAATTCTCTTACTTTAAGTATTTTTCCTATATATATATTTTGACTCATGAAAGCTAGTTTTTGGAATTTTAAATATTTTCAAAAACTCGTAAATATAAATATTTCTTTATCCATTAATTTCTTCGATTGTCTTCCTGTCCGTACCTAATCCCATCATTCCCATTCCCTCACCAATTCTAGACTACCTTATGTCCATCCTAACTAAATTGACCCCTCCGGACTCGATGACACGATCCGTGCTGCCAACAGAGGTCCCCTTGTGTAGTTATTACACCAAAGTTGCAGATCGTGCCACCCTAATCATTGCAGCACACCAGGCGCCCTACCTGGCAAGACACCTTGCCATTAGCTGTTTAATTATTTTAGCTCATATTTCATGCATTACTTATTTTCTTTATGCAAAATAAACTGTGATACATGGCATAACTGTTCATTTATATTTTCTGCTGTGTATTATTTTTCTTACAAATAAAACCTAGATTTAAGGGACCACCTTGTGTGTTACATTCATTAGCCTTGACCCGTTATAAACACGAAGTTGTGTGTCGCATGTAGAACACGGAAGTGCGTGATTGGCTGGCCACCAGTACGTACAAGCCGTGCGATAGGAATAACCGCTAATAGAGGTTGCATGCTAGTTTGACTTAGCGGTTATAGTGGTTTGTGTTGTGGATACAACACAGTAGGCATTGGGCGGGGAGGACAATTCCTTAGCGTATGGGCTTCGATGCACTTCCCTTGTGACCCGGACTCTCCGCTGGAGATACGGGGTTGATGACACATGCTCTTCCTGCTGGGGCCTCTGGTGCCCAAGAGGGAACTATGCCGATCCTATTTAGCCAGGGCCCATGCGTAGGAAGGATTGTTCTTAACTACATATCACATAGAACGGTTAGGTACCTTATCCGTTAGGTACGAGTACTTTTGGTTTAGGTACTTGTATCTGACCGTGACTTGGAACAATAACTTGTCGCGGATTAGTTCGTCACATCTTGTCCTTGTTTGGTTGTAGGTATGACTTACTACTTCGATGAGAAGGTATTGAACCTTGTTGGGGTCCGGATACCATATCGGATTCTTAGCATGGAAAGATACGTCGCCGTAAATTAGTTTACCATCTTCTGTCCTTGTTTGGTTGGGAGGATGGTACGCTCGTTCAGTAGGTACGTATTGGACCATGTTATAAATTCGATTGACTTATTTATTGAGCAATATTTATTCAGTTTATATGGCATGTTATTATGTGTCTTGTTACGTCCCTCTGAGGACCTGGTTGTCTTGCCAGGTGTGTGCTATTGTCATTTGCAGGTGCTTTAGCTCTAGCCGTGTTCATTGCTATTTCTCGAGGATGATTGCACTTGGATCGTCTTCGCTTCGCTCGCCAAATTCATTTATTCTATCATGTATTTCCTTATTTTGTTGGTAGTGGATTTGTCTCCGCCCAACATATTGTATCAAGACAATTCATTATCTTTATATGATGTCTTTTATTCATTTATTCTGTGTGGATGAGATTAGTTATGGTTTTACTGCATTTTACAGCTTATGTATTTATACGAGGCATCCATATATTGGAGTATACTTCGTATGAATACAGCTGGCATGTCTACGTTCCTAGTCCTATATATTTTGGGACTGGAGCGTTACAAGCCGACATAGTCATGTCATTAAATCCTTCATAAAATCGTTCCAGGAAGATTTGTTTGAGACCTGAAAAGGAAGTGATACAACCATCGGGCAAACTTCTATACCAGTCATATGCTACGCCGGCTAAACAACCGACGAACACTCTGGTAAGAAGAGCATCATTTGGCTAGAGTTGAACTGTCATTACCTCAAAATGATTGATGAATTGACTAGGAGAAGTACTCCCATCAAACAAAGAGATCGTTGGGATCTTGTATTTCGGTGGGAATGGGACTTTCTTCCATTCAACTGGATAGGGCTGCTTGATTTCCAATCTTTGCAAATTATCTTTCTCTTTGAAAGCTTCGAACTGGGTTCGTAAGAGTTTGACAGCTTCATTGGCGTCTTCAGATGACGAAGAAGGAGCAGGTTGAGTTAGAGTGGTAGGAGGAGGAACAGCATTATAAGCACTACCCCCAGCTTCTGATTGACTAGGTGTGGTTTGAATTTGTACTTGTACATGAGGCATTTGAGGAGACACTACCCCCAGCCCAGTATTGGCAGGTACTGAAGATGCTATAATCTTTGGACTCATAGTAGGTACAGTCGGTGGTGTAGCATGTTGTGCCACAATCATAGAATGCATATTAGCAACCATTTCAGCCATAGTTTTTTAGCTTGTCTTCAAGTGCAGCGATTCGCTGTTCCTGATTTAAAGAAGTTGAAACATCTGGATCTTCATTGACAATATAAGCTGTCACTTCTCTTGGTACAGTGGAGGATACTGTTCGTTCAGAACTTTCGCTGTATGCATCATAGTCGGAGAAAGAATCGTCTCCTGATTGAGAAGTGGGAAGATAATTTGAAGGATTTTAAAAAAGATTCCTTTGACCGATTGTATCTCGGTTTCAAGAACGGGTATGTCGAAACACTCCTTCAGAAGATTCTTGGAGTAATTCTAAATACCGTTGACTTGGTTTACGAGGTTTGCCGTGCTTAGAGCACCTTCTACCCCCAGTGTCTCGGGAAGTCATGTTGACAGAAGCATACAAGACTTCGTCTTCCTCTGACATAGGTTCAGATTTAGCAAAAGTCAAACGATCGAAGATGGATCGTTTTGTTGTTTGACAAAAACATTGGATGATGACTTTATGGTTGCAATGATGATCAGATGGTTGAACTGAAGATGTTGAAATAGTATCCCTCTTTTGCCTAAGATGTTCTCGGAGATCAGGAACAACAACAGGACGAGAAAAACTCTGAGGGATCTGTTCTTTGATAACATTCGGAACATGATTCCGATTCTTCAAACATTTAGTCCCTTGAGTATACAGGGAAGTGCTCACTTCATTGGCATAAGTGTCAGGATTTTTAATCCAGGAGATTTGTTTTTGATGATGTTTTGTTTTCGGCATTGGTTGTTTGCGCTTTACCGAAGTGGGTCTGTTGAGATAAGTTCTAAGATCAGCAAATTCACCCCCAGGGGTTTCTGTTTGAGACACCAGCAATTTTTCCTGTCTGGAACGGGAAATCTTGAGAGTCGGGAGGTCCTGGAATTCTGCTACCGGGGTAGGCAGAATACCTCTTTGGTCAGTAAAAGTTCTCTCGTTATAAAGGAAAGAAGAATCCTTGTTTGAAAGAGTTCTAGTACTGATTAGTGCCGAGGCACGTTCAGATTGATCTTCTTCGATAAAAACTGAAGAAGATCGAGAAAAGACCAAAGGGCCTTTTCCTTTGTTTTGTGAAGAAGGGTTAGCTAAAGAGCATTTCCCTCTATTGTCTTCCAAGTCATGGGACAAGGAAGTTTGAGAAAAGACCAACGAACCTTTTTCTTTATTTTGAAGAGGAATAGCCAAAGGACTACCCCCAGTGGATTGCTCAGGAGCAACTGGGTGTTTGGGAAGAAGATCAGAGTCTTTTCCTTTATTATGGGAAGAAGATGATTTAGCCAAAAGGCTGTCATTTTTAGATTGCGCAAGAGCAGTTTGCGCATGAATAGATTACGCATTGGTTTTGGTCACAGAAACTGTGGTTTGCGCATCAGAATTTCTTGCTATAGAGATGCTGGAGCATTGGTTTACGCAGACATATTAGCAGCCAATTGCGCCAGGGGCATAGGAGTTTTGTACTTGGCCATGGCAGCATATGAAGTCTTCTGTGTACTGGCAATAACAGATTGCGCAACAGTAGCAGAGACAGATTGTGCAGTAGGCTTGATGACAGAAACATTGGACTGCACAACAATCTTGCTGGCAGACTGCACAGAAGTCTTGCTGGTAGCATTAATAGAATGCACATCAGTCTTTGGAACCCACACTGGGCGCACTTTGCTTGTGGCAGCAGTGGTTGCAGTGCGAGGAGTGGTCTTGGAATTGATCATAGACTCGTAGGTTGTCTGGTTGATCTTCACAACCAGTATCTTCTGCATCTTTCCGATAGACGCTACGTCACATTTAGTTGTCACTTCCTCATCGGAGGAGAAAGTTGTCCCCAGCAGAGTCGCCATTTTGTTTGCAAAAATAAAAATTGAAGAACTTTATTGATACAAACTTTGTAAAAGATTACAATTTGAATTCTGGGAATGGTACAACTTTAGGAATCCAATCTAGATGACAATTGCTTTATCCCTTGGACGATGTGAACTTTGAAGACGAAGCCTCTGAAGTTGAAAACAACTCTGGAATTGAAGGCAAAAAGCCTCGGAAGAATGCAGCAGCACTTGGGCAAGAACTCCTGAACTCTCTGAACTTTGAAGTCTGATAATCTAATCTCTGATTATTGATCCCCTTGAATGGAGACTTGAAACTCTATTTATAGAGTTCTGAGAAATAACTAACTTTTAGTTATTCTGGACTGCACCGGATAGATTGCGCAGCAATTGAATTGCGCAGCAATGGACTGCGCAGGCAGTTGCTGGATCATGGGCTAACTGTCTTGGACACATGGCATCATTTGATTGAAATGCACATGATCATGCATAGACAGTTGCCACGAAATGAGCAATTGATGGCATGAATGCCACATGTATTTTGTCATTTGTGTTGATAGAACGCACACATTGAATTACGCAGGCTTTGGATTGCGCCAACATGAATTACACAGGAAATGGATTGCGCCAACATAGATTGCGCCAACATGGATTGTGCTGCCAGCTGTCCTCGAGCGCCGTGCTACATGATTAAACGAACGATCGCCTCGTTCTCCGCGCTGTCAGTTGTCAGAAGATTTGATTTGTGTCAGGTAATGATGGTGATTTGCCACGTCAGCCTGCGCACTTGGATGTGTGCGCAATCTATCTTACGCAATCTGAAGGATGCGTAATCTGATGTCTGCGCAGTTCATCTGAAAGTTGTATTTCTTGATTTTTTGACTTTGTTGATTTGTGCAACTTGATTTTTCAGGACCTACAGTATCCCTCTACTAATCCTATTGGACATAAACCCATCCTAGCCACTCTCAGAATTTCTCCATGGGTGATATCAAACCCATCCTAACTTCCTAATGAGGACTCAAAAGAGCCTTAAAATCGAACCTATGGATTCAAGTCACACACAATAGCTGTGTGTGTGTCCGTATGTGTCTCTGTGTGTGTGTGTATGTGTGTGTGTGTGTCCGTGTGTCCTTGTGTGTGTGTGTGTGTTCGTGTGTCCGTGTGTGTGTGTCACTGTGTATGGGGGGAGAGGAGGAGAAGGAGTGTTAGGGTTTACCGGAGAGAAGGAGGAGCAGCTCGGATTGGGGGAGGAGAAGCTCCAGGAGGAGGAGCTCGGGGGGGTTGGGGTCGCCGGGGGAGGAGGGAGTCGCCGAGGGGGAGGGAGTCGCCGGAGGGGGAAGGGAGTCGCCGAGATGAGGAGGGAGTCGAAAAATATGAAATTTTTGAGTGAGGGGGAAAAATGAAACAAAAATGTGCCCTAAGTAAAAACATTAGCGATGTCAACAGTTGACGTCGCTAAATGTCGCAACCTTTTAATATATGGTGACATATTTTAATAATATATCGCTGAACGTCGCTATTCTGTGACGTAATTTTTCTACTGTCGCTGAACGTCGCTAGTCAGCGATGATTTGTGATGTCAATAGAAGGGCGTCGCTATATTACATATTTAGCGACGATATTTTGTTCCGTCGCTAAACAACGTCGCTAATATAGCATATTTTAGTAGTATAATATCCTGCTCTCTTGATACCCTCAAGATACTATCATACCCACTCTCTAGCATCTACTAGCTATCCCAAGTCATCTAACCAAGATACCAACTTACATAGGATACTCACTCTAATATAGATACTAACTTCTAGTCTAGGATACATAGGGTATCTAATTACCAACCAAGATACTAACATATCTATCAAGGCTACTATATACATATACATTATATGTAAACATATAATGTATACAGCTAAAAGATACTAGCTAACTCATCTAAAGATACTAACTATCCTAAGATACTCTAATATATACATATACATTATACTCTTCTCCCCCAAAATGGTTGATAACCAACTCAACATATATATAGATATACTCTATACAATACTCATGGGATAATATCATATAATCTAGGATACCAACTCTAGCCTATATCCTAATATCCTATCCATCTATGTAATACCCTAATTCTAATCATTACCTACCAAGGTATCCCAATACCTTGGATACTAGGTAATACCCTTACCTTAGTAATATTTACCTTAGGCTAGTAGATAATCCACTAACCTAGGCTAATAGATCCTAAATAAATCTTAGACTAGTCTCTTACCATCTATCCTAGTATCCTTCCAATACCTTGCTATTACCTTATCCTTACCTTAGGTAATTTCTATTACCTTGAAGGTAAACCCATTACCTTGAAGGTAACTCAATACCTTACCTTGTAATAGGGTAAACCCTATTACCTTGGTGAAGGTAAACCAATATCCTAAGATATCTCATATTACCTTAGTATTCTAAGATACTACTTTGTATCTCAAGATACCAAGTATCTTAACTCTAACATACCTAACTTAGATATCTATATCCTAAGATATCTAGCTCTAACATAGATAGACATCTAACTAACAAACTCTAACTATCATATCAAACCATCTATCTAACATATAACACCAACCACACTCTAGACACTAACTTAAGGTATTCTAACATATATCTAACCACTCACACACACATGGACACAATCATCCTACTCTTAGCACTTGACATCTTGATATTATCTATTACCTAATTCTAACACCCAATATTTTAGTATCTTGACCAATACATTATCCTCCCATATACTTATCCAACTAACTCTAATACTAATACTTGATACCAAATAAGATACCTTACTCAAGTCCTAATACTCAGTTATCCTTGCTCATGATACTTGAGTATCACGATACCATTATCCTTTTGGTTCCCAAGTATTACACTAGTACCTTGCCCACAACTTTAATACCTTGGCACATAACTTATCTATATTTTGCTTACTTGTTAACCTTTTGTATCAACATTAACACACACTAACTAATACATATTACCTAACAATAATATATATACATATATATATATATATATTTACTATATCATACATATTCTGATACCTATATTTACTTGATATCCATACTACATAGGCTCATAGGATACACAAAATGTCTATGTCGTATTGTCACGACCCGTACCCTAGAGTAAGGGCACGAGAAGTGGGTACGTCCAGCCTATGCCGCAGTGTCAGCGGTAGAACGCTGTCCTAGGTCACAACATCTAACAATATATAATGCCAGGCAGTTTATACTCCCCGAATGGGGGTGACATAGCAGAATGTAAACTCAATCACAACTAAGGAAGAAAAGTACGATATGATATAGAACTCAAAATAAAGTACAGATAATCAGAAGAGTCTAGTGTCTAAGATAACATCTCAGCAAACATTCCGAGTACAAGTCTCAACTACAGAATATGAAAGAATATATACATCTCAAAACAACAACTGAAAGCCAAAAACAATGCTGAAAAGAAAGATAAAGCCTAGCTGACTAGCCTAGACTATGGGAGTAGTATCCTGAACTGCAGCTGGGTCCTCCAGAGGAGCCAGGTCGCAGGTGTCGTCTAAGCCTGCTCCGTAATAGGTGGTGCAAAGGGCCTCATCCTCATCCTCTGTAATATTTTCAACGGGTCCAGTCAGGACAGGAGCGAGCACAGTACATCTCATGCAGTTCATATCAAGGCAGGAAATATAAAGCAAGCAATAGAGTAAGATACATGAAACGCTGTAAGAAAATGTAAATGAAACAGGAGAGATATTTGATAACTGGAAATATATACATGATAAGTAAGAACTGTAAGTGACTAGTGATTTAGAGTACGAGATGGCATGTAATTGGCTTAGGTTGTACATGATGAACATGAAAAGTAACAGAGTGTACATGATTGTAAATCACATGACCATTTATACTCACCCCTACCCACAATCAATACACAAGGATCTAGTCCAGTTACGTTACGTACATGATGTTTTGGTTACACAGGAAACACATGAGGAAACATGAGCGTACATGAAAGAACATAAAAGTACATGAACGTACATGAAAGAACATGAGAGAACATGAGTGTACATAAATAATGCAGAAGCAAGGAATACATGATGTACATGAAACACATGTCATAAAGTATCCGATGCGCCCGCTAAGGGGGATAACATCCCAAGAAGAGATCCGTATGTTGACACAAAGTCACAGTCAACCAAATATTGACTACATTGACCAAATAATATTTGTATTAATTCAATACGACACACGACGACTGCATTCAGTTCAAGACAGATGACAGCTCAGTCTCCGGCTCTCAGTGTGTTCTGGAGTCTGTATTTTATGATTTCATTGAGTCTAGATTTATGTACTCTGAGTCTTGCTGAGCTCTTGGAACTTAGTCTATAACCTACCCAAAATCCCAAGCTCCACTGAACCAAAAACTGCCCACTGGTCCCCTTAGAACCACTCTGTGCTCTGGAGACAGAGTTCGGGCCGAACTCTGCCTCCACACAGAGTTCGGGCCGAACTCTGTCCCCTAGAAATCAGGAACCCTAATTTTAGGGATAGCTGGTTGCTAGCTGTCCAACGGCCAAATTTTTGAATTTTCCTACCCGAATTCTGGCCGAATTCTGCCTATAAAAACACTATAAATAGGGCATGAATTCTCTCATTTCAATTCATCCAATCTTCTCTTCTCTTCTCTCTTATAAGCTCAATAAGCCATACCCTTCCCATCTACTAGCCACAAGCCTCCTAAGTCTCGAGTGCTCAGCATCTCTCAGTTAGGATTCTTGTGCAAGAGTTGAAGAAGTCGCTTGGACAATTCCAAGCAAATCGCCACTGCGATCCTCTGTTAGAAGTTGACGTGCTCTTCTGAAGAAAAGGCACGGGTTGTAAACTACTATTTCACAAATAGTGGATTTAATCCTGAGCTAGAGTTCTCAGGCCTGGACTAGTCCTCCACGAGGGAAACCAGGTTAAAATCGCTGTGTTTGCGTATGCTCTTCTGCTCTTTATTTATTTTCCGCACTTTACTCTGATTATTGATTGTTGGTGAAAGAGTTATTTTTAATTGGCTATTTTTCTATATAAACTCTATTCACCCCCCTCTAGAGTTGCCAAACTGTTCTTCAATTGGTATCAAAGCTCTGTTCTCTTTACAAGGATTAACATCCTAAGAGCTGATCCATGGCAACCACACAATCCTTGATTTCCAATCATGGTGAAGGTCAGTCCACTCATAGGCCTCCCCTATTTGATGGAACTAACTACACATATTGGAAAACAAGGATGAGCTTCTATCTTAAGTCTCTAGACTTTGACCTGTGGACTGTCGTCACTGACGGTTACAAAAAGCCCGCCAGGATAGTTGTCGATGGTGACCTCATTGAGAAACCACACGACAAATATTCTGTCGAGGAGAAGAAACAGGCAAGTCTAGACGCTAGGGCTATTAATGCTTTATTCTGTGCTATAGACAGGAATGAGTTCAACAGGGTTTCTACTTGCACCACTGCTCATGAAGTATGGAGACTTCTAGAAGTGACGCATGAAGGAACCACACAGGTCAAGGAATCTAAAATAAGCCGTCTCACTCAAGAATACGAAGCCTTCAAGATGAAGCCAAGTGAGACGATCACTCAAATGATCACAAGATTCCTCGACATCATCAATCCTCTATCTTCGCTCGGAAAGCAGTATTCAAACCACGAAAAGATTCGTAAGCTGCTCAGAGGGCTACCAAAGATTTGGAACCCTAAGGTGACAGCCATCATAGAAGGAAACGATCTCACAACAATGTCAATGGAGACCTATGACTCACGAGCTTGACCTCAAGGACTTCGAAGAGCCTGCTCCGAAGACCAGGGAGATCGCACTCAAAGCTCATCAACGAAGAGCTAATCATGATGAGACCGAAGAAGATAATTCGGATGATGAAGAACAAGCTCTCATGGTTCGCAACTTCAAGAAATTCCTTCGCTTCAATCGAAGGAAGAAGGAATCTCAAGAAGACGATGAAGAAGAACCAACTTGTAACGGTTGCAAGAAAACTGGACATGTCCGAAAAGACTGCCCATTCCTGAAGAAGAGCAACCGCTATGAGAAGCCATACAAAAAGAACTCATCAAAGAAATATGCCAACACAGGCATCTGGCATGAAAGTGAAGCAAGTGACTCTGAGGAAGAAAAGGACTCTCCTCAAGATACAGCAAATGTGTGCCTGATGGCAACTTCTAACAAGGTATCTAACGAAACTCTGGATGACTTCTCTTTTGATGAACTTGGCGATGCTTTCACTGATTTACTCGATGATCATAAAAAGGTCATCGGTAAATATAAACATGCCAAGGACAAAATCAAAAGTCTAGAAGATGAGATACAAAGAATTTCCTTACTTCTTGATAATGTTAGAGACACATCACCCACTAATGACGCTGATGAAGTATCCAAGCTCAAATTAAGCTTGCATGATGCTGAAGCACGTATTGAGCAACAAACTCAAGAAATCACTACACTCAACACGTTGCTTGCTGAAGAAAAGAGTAGACACAAGATTTCCATGACTAAGATATGGCTTAAATATTAAGGTTACTGAACTGCAAGCTGTTACTAAAAGATTAGAAACCAAATTGGGTAAACAGGTTATTCAACCTCAAACCCAATCACATGGGCACAACACCACTCATGCTAGTCAACCAAGTCATTCTCATGCAGCACATAACCATGCATTCATATACACAAACTTTCACAAACCACGTGCACGTAAGAACAATTCTCACTCAGTACACAAGCATCATGCACAAAGACACAATCAACAGCACTTCACACATAAAAATCATCATGTCATGCCATATAGACAAGATCATCATGCAATGCCATATAGACAAGGTCCTCATATACCATATAGACAAAATCGTCATGTCATGCCATATAGACAAAATCATCATGCCATGCCATCTAGACAATATCAGCATGTCACTCATCATAGACAATACCATCATTCTATGCCTCAAAGACACCATCACCATGCCACTTATTCCATGCATAATCATCCTCACCATGCTAACTCTTCACATCATGTCCATCCTTATCCTGTTGCTTATAAATATCATTCTCATACTCCTAGTATAAACAAGAATGCTATCTGTACTTATTGTGGATTACATGGACACATCTCACCACAGTGCAGAGTTAGAAGACTTGTAGATAAAAGGATATATGCTTGGTTCCCAAAGACTAACTTTTCAGGATCCTCAAGAACTCGGGTACCAAAGGTCACATCTACTCTTGATGTAGGTGGACCTTCCCTCCTCAACTGAAAGTAAGTGGATTCTCGATAGTGGATGCTCGCGACATATGACGGGAGACGCAAACCTTTTTGCATCACTATCGATGAAGAGAGAAGGATACGTATCCTTCGGTAACAATCTCAAAGGGCACATTATAGGTAATGGTATCATTGGTCATCCTCCCTCTCCTGTAATAAAGGATGTCTGCCTAGTGACCGAGTTAAAGCATAACCTGCTCAGCATTAGTCATCTTGCTGATCATGGATATGACATTAACTTTGGACAAAACAGTTGCTACATCTATGATAGGTCAACAGGAGACATTGCTTTTGAAGGGAAAAGAGAGGATAATATCTATATTTTCTATCTTTCTATAAATACTAACAATGCAGGTAGATGTTTATATGCCCACAAAGACGAACGACTACTTTGGCACCAGCGTCTTGGTCACGCCAACATGGATGCTATATCCAGGCTTTCTACCAAGAAGCTAGTGAGAGGATTGCCTGACATCACATTCAAAAAGGATACGGTATGTGCCGAATGTGAACTAAACAAGGCAACAAAATCCTCGTTTCATTCCATCAACTCTGTAAGTACTACTAGACCCTTGCAACTACTTCATATGGATTTATTTGGTCCTAGTAGAATAGCTAGCCTTGGTGGCAAACTGTATGCATTTGTTATTGTTGATGATTTTTCGAGATTTACTTGGGTTTTTTTTTTTCGCTAATAAGAGCGATGCTATTTCTGCTTTCAAAGTTTTTGTAAAGAAAGCTCAAAACGAAAAAGGCTACATGATTACTCGAATCCGAAGTGATCATGGAGGCGAATTCGTAAATTATGATTTCGAAAGTTTTTGTAATGCAAATGGTTTTGATCATGAATTTTCTTGTCCTAGAACTCCTCAACAAAATGGTGTTGTGGAGCGGAAGAATAGAACTCTCGGCGATATGGCCAGAGTCATGTTGAATAAATTTTCACTTCCGAAATACTTTTGGGCAGAAGCTGTTAGTACAGCATGCCATATTTTGAATAGGGTGCTGATTCGTCCCATTACGAAGAAAACACCCTATGAGCTTTGGTTTGGGAGAACCCCCAATGTTTCTTATTTTAAAGTTTTTGGTTGTAGATGTTTTATCCTTAACACCAAAGACAACTTAGGCAAATTTGATGCCAAAGCTGACGATGGTATCTTTCTTGGTTATGCCGCCAAGAGTAAGGGATATAGAGTTTTCAATAAACGCTCACTTATTGTGGAAGAGTCAACAAATGTGACTTTTGATGAAGACAACAGTGCAGCAAGTACTCTTGATGATGACGTTGAGCCATCAACTTCTACTCCAATGAATACTTCAACCGAAACTAATTCTCTGGAGGGTTTGCCTAAGAAATTCTCTTTCAAACCTTCTCATCCAGAAAATTTAGTTATAGGAGAAGTTTCACGTGGAGTAACTACTAGATCATCACTAAGAGACTCTGTTGCTAGCACTGCCTTCATTTCACAAGTAGAGCCTAAAAACATTTCTGAAGCTTTTAATGATGAATTTTGGATTTCTGCTATGCAAGAAGAACTCAACCAATTCGAGAGAAGCCAAGTATGGGAACTCGTTCCTAGACCGGTTAGTCACTCTATAATTGGTACTAAATGGGTTTTTAGAAACAAAGTAAATGAAGATGGTTCAGTCACACGTAACAAAGCTCGTCTAGTAGCTCAAGGATACAACCAAGAGGAAGGTATCGACTACGATGAGACGTATGCTCCTGTTGCTAGACTAGAATCCATTCGGATGCTTTGTGCTTTTGCTTATTTTCAAAACTTTAAATTATTTCAAATGGATGTGAAAAGTGCTTTTCTGAATGGTTTTATTAAGGAGGAAGTTTATGTGAAACAACCTCCTGGCTTTGAAAATCACAAATTTCCCGACCACGTGTTCAAGCTAAAGAAAGCACTTTATGGCCTCAAGCAAGCCCCCAGAGCTTGGTATGAAAGGCTAAGTAGCTTCTTACTTGAGAAAGGTTTTTCAAAAGGGAAAATTGACACTACACTGTTTAAAAAAAAAAAAATCTTTTAAAGACACTATTCTGTTGATTCAAATTTATGTTGATGATATTATTTTTGGGTCTACTGATGAAACTCTTTGTCAAGAATTTGCCAAGTGTATGCAGACAGAATTTGAGATGAGCATGATGGGAGAGCTCAACTACTTTCTTGGCCTGCAAGTAAAGCAACTGGCAAATGGAACTTTCATCTGTCAATCGAAGTATACCAAGGACATGCTGAAGAAGTTCGACCTTGACAACGTCAAACCAATTAGCACGCCAATGGCTACTTCAACCAAACTCGAACCAGATGAGAGCGGCAAACCCGTTGATCAACGTAAGTATCGAGGTATGATAGGCAGCTTACTTTATTTAACTGCTAGTCGCCCCGATATCATGTTTAGTGTTTGCCTATGTGCTAGATATCAAGCAAATCCTAAGGAATCTCACATGACCGCGGTTAAGCGTATCTTTCGATATCTTAAGGGTACGGTTACAGTGGGCCTATGGTATCCCAAGTCAACATCATTTGACCTCATCGGTTACTCTGATGCTGACTTTGCTGGATGCAAGGTCGACCGTAAAAGTACGAGCGGCACGTGTCATTTGTTAGGAAAGGCTTTAGTCTCATGGTTTAGCAAGAAGCAGAACTCTGTCGCACTATCCACAACAGAAGCTGAATACATAGCAGCTGGGCGTTGTTGTGCACAGATTCTGTGGATGAAGCAAACCCTTGAAGACTATAAGTTATCTTTCATGCATATTCCTATATTCTGTGACAATACTAGTGCCATCAATTTGACTAAAAACCCTGTCTGCCACTCACGCACTAAACACATTGAGATCAGACACCACTTTTTGCGTGATCATCAGCAAAATGGCACGATTAACTTAGAATTTATTGACACTGATCATCAGCTAGCAGATTTCTTTACTAAGCCATTATCCGAAGAGCGCTTCAATTATCTTTGTCGTAAACTCGGAATTTTGGATGAAGCAGTTATAAGTTGAGACTTACCTGCGTAAATATCGAGTATATTTTGATTCTTTTATGACAAATTTATTATGGGTACAAGCCGAAAGGGTCCTTCTGACAAAAAGGCGTAAAAGCCTAAGCGACACGGTGCACTAGTCCTCAGGACTACCGCTAGCTGGGATCCGGCCCCTGCAGCTAACCCATGGCAAATTTGAAATACTGAATTACAATATATTTCCTTGTTTATTATATGGTTTGTTACGATTTATTATTGCCAAATTGATCTTCCTAAAGTTCATTCTGACCTTTGTGAATCTCTCTATGTACTTTATTGGGTTTCTCAAAATTGTATCTCTTTTTGTTCAACACTTAATCTTTTTTTTCGGCCTAACTTTTGTTCTGGACCACTGATCCAGAACTCGGGCCGAACTCTGCCCCTAACAGAGTTCGGGCCGAGTTCGGTCCCTAGGTTCCAGAATCGGGATCTGGCTCCGCCGTTGGATCTTTTCTAATCCAATGGTCACTATTCTACCCGACCAAAGACAAAACCCTACTTTATGTCGGGATTCTTTCTCTCCCCTTCACTATTACCACCTTTTCTCACCTATACACACTCTTCCTTGAAACCCTAACCCTAGTTTTTGATCTAGAGTGCCTCATTGCTTCTCAAATCAAGAAAAAGGTGTCTCCTCTCCATTCTACTCCATTGTTCTTTACCTGTTTGAGGTACCATTTTTTTTAATCTTTTAATGGCTCCTTGCTTGTTCAATCGCGGGAAGAGGATTCGAGTTGAGAGTATTTCCTCTTCGGATTCTCCTCCATCAATTGAACAAATCATTGAACAACTTCAACCACCTCACCCTTTGTTCAATCCACCTCGTCCTCAACATCCTTCCACTTTTGACAATAGACTTTTTGTCTCACTTGATGCATCAAACAACTGGTTTAGTGACTTTCGGAATCGTCAGGTATTCACAGGACATCCTATCAATTTTTCCATATTCTCTCAATATGATTCTTTATTTCATGACCTCTATTTTGATGAACTAGTCACTACATCTTCTGCTATTTATCGTCATGCCGTTCAAATGTTCTACTGCAACTTAACCTTTGATGACCTTCGTATTTATTCACGAGTTGCTGGTATCGATATCTCGTTTGATGACTTTGAACTAGCCGAATATCTTGATCTTCTTGAGCCAAGTTCTTGGGAATGGCTTGTTGATGCTCGCTCGTTCCGTTTTCCCAACGGACTTTCACTTGAAAGCTTCAAGGACGATTTGTGCACTCCATACACACGTCCTCGAAAGCTCATGACGAAATATCTCAACCCATATTTTTCTGATCTTCATTGGATCATCTCTAATACCATTCTACCCAAGATCGGTTCCCCTGATGAAATCACTTATCTTGACATTTCTGCTCTTTATCATCTTCACTTTGGAATTCATTTCAATCTTCCACGTACTATGATGGACTGGATGATTCGCTGTAGGAGGAAACCACGAGCTTTGGTTTATCCTCTGTATCTTCCTATGATCTTTCGTGCTTTTCGTATACCACTTGATGCTTGTCCGTTCCTGCCGGCACCTACCTTTCTATCTAAGGTACGACGCCTTCAGCCTGTTGCTACTACTGAGTTGTCTGCTGATGAGGAGCCTGACGCCCCTCCGCTCGGTCAGACTGCACCTCCTGCCAACCTGGATTCGCTTCAGACTATGCTTCGCGATCGTTTTGCTATTGAGGATGATCGCTGGACGCAGCAGGATTACCGTACCACTCTGCAGATTAGTGCCCTTGGGAACTCTCTGCATGATATGCGGTATTCGCTTGCTCGTCATCCTGATTTGCATGTGCCTATTGAGCGGGATCCACATCGCTCGGGTCATCGTCTAGACGATCCGTGGGTCATGCAGTATATGGATCCAGATGATACTTTTGTGGATCTTCAGATGTTCCAGGATCTTTTCGTTGGCTCTTTCCCTGGTCCTTCAGATGTTCCAGGACCTTCTGGTGCTCCGTGATGGAGACTGGCTTGTTATGCTGCTGCCACTGCTGATGGTCTTAGTTACTTTTGATTTCAGTTATTTAGTTTCTTATGGATTTATGTAGCTGGTTTTATGTACTCTGTTTATGAGTTGGCCACTTGGTTTGATGGATGACATTATCTGTCTTTATTATCATTCTATGTCAGTGACTTATTTTGCTTAGTATTTTACTGTTTCTTCTCTGCTTGGTGTGGTTGCATTAATATTCATTGCTTCTTTATATTGCTAACTGCCAAAAGGGGGAGAAATAATGTATATTTTTATTGTTTTGCTTTTGGGAGATATTAGATATCATACTGGTTCTATGCATTCGTATATCTGTGTATATCTGTACTTCTTGCTCTGGAAAATATTATCTATCAGATCACAGGTACTATGCATTTTGTAAGGGGGAGAGCTATAGCTTCTAGCTCGACACCGTTCATGGTTTACGGGGGAGCTATTTTCTCTTAGCTCAGGCATCGTGTATGGGGGAGCTATGGAACTATGTTACAATCAACTGTGTCCAGGTATGAATATTGAAATATACTTATATTATTTTGTCAATTATCAATATGGGGGAGATTGTTGACACAAAGTCACAGTCAACCAAATATTGACTACATTGACCAAATAATATTTGTATTAATTCAATACGACACACGACGACTGCATTCAGTTCAAGACAGATGACAGCTCAGTCTCCGGCTCTCAGTGTGTTCTGGAGTCTGTATTTTATGATTTCATTGAGTCTAGATTTATGTACTCTGAGTCTTGCTGAGCTCTTGGAACTTAGTCTATAACCTACCCAAAATCCCAAGCTCCACTGAACCAAAAACTGCCCACTGGTCCCCTTAGAACCACTCTGTGCTCTGGAGACAGAGTTCGGGCCGAACTCTGCCTCCACACAGAGTTCGGGCCGAACTCTGTCCCCTAGAAATCAGGAACCCTAATTTTAGGGATAGCTGGTTGCTAGCTGTCCAACGGCCAAATTTTTGAATTTTCCTACCCGAATTCTGGCCGAATTCTGCCTATAAAAACACTATAAATAGGGCATGAATTCTCTCATTTCAATTCATCCAATCTTCTCTTCTCTTCTCTCTTATAAGCTCAATAAGCCATACCCTTCCCATCTACTAGCCACAAGCCTCCTAAGTCTCGAGTGCTCAGCATCTCTCAGTTAGGATTCTTGTGCAAGAGTTGAAGAAGTCGCTTGGACAATTCCAAGCAAATCGCCACTGCGATCCTCTGTTAGAAGTTGACGTGCTCTTCTGAAGAAAAGGCACGGGTTGTAAACTACTATTTCACAAATAGTGGATTTAATCCTGAGCTAGAGTTCTCAGGCCTGGACTAGTCCTCCACGAGGGAAACCAGGTTAAAATCGCTGTGTTTGCGTATGCTCTTCTGCTCTTTATTTATTTTCCGCACTTTACTCTGATTATTGATTGTTGGTGAAAGAGTTATTTTTAATTGGCTATTTTTCTATATAAACTCTATTCACCCCCCTCTAGAGTTGCCAAACTGTTCTTCACCGTATAGTACCAATCCGTAATGATAACGTGACAGCATCAAGTAAAAGTAATCTAGAGCGAGAATATAAGTCGTGACAAGTATGAAACGATCAGAGAATGTACTCGCCTGATAACTGAATGTCCGAAGAGGATGTACTGCCTGAGGAGAGGTGTCTGTCTTCTAATCAGAGCAACACAAGTCACAATATATACAAGGGGTTAAAATTGAATTGTACAATGCATCTATATGATTTTCTAGGTCAATCTAGGTCAAGTCAACCCTGGTCAACTTCAGTCAACTATCTAGTCAAAGCTAGGTCAACTTGGTCTACCTAGATTCAATCAAGTCTCACTAAGCCTAACCAAGCCTAGTCTAGTAATCACACACCAATCACAAACCATAATAGGCTATCCACATATTATACTTATAGGCATATATTAGGCTACATACAATTCTTGCATACCTTCAACACATATATATATATATATATATATATATATATATATATATACATACATATGGAGATAGAGAGATAAAAAGCTAGCATTGTGTAGAGGCTATGTGGTTAGTGTGTGTGTGTACATGAAGGTGTATAGCAAGAATGGTTCAACACTAGCTAACTATTCATGGCATCTACTGTATATTCCTACACCTATATACATTCACATATAATGCATACATATATAAATAGATATATAGAGAGAGGGCTAAAGGTATACATGTGTGTGTATGTGGTGAGAGGGGTTGATAGTGCAATGTCCAAGGTGCCACTATAGTGGGCTAATAGGCCTGAATGTTCAGGAGTTAACAGCTCAGTTATTCCAATTCAGGAATCCAATTTCAATCTCTACCAAGCCTATAGTGTATCACCTATATACATTCATCAAAATTCAGGTTTTAAATGTAAATGTGTGGGTGTATGTGGATATAGAAATCAGTGTATTGCTGATTTCAAATCCCAGTTCAGTTATTCAAAACACCCAAAAAAAACTCAGTTTTAGGTCCAATCAATATCAGGTTTTTAACCATAGGAAATTCTCAGATTTCCTAAACACATTCTCAGTTTTCCTATTGAATGAATTCTCAGGTTCATCAACATACAAACCTAATTCTCAGTCCCAGTTTTAACCCATAGAACATATATAACAAACAACCACAATTTCAGTTTACAGTTTTAGGGAATAGGGTCAATGCTTGTGTGTGTAAACATGTGTGAGGGAGGGTGAATATGAGTGACAAGAGAGTGTACTGCTGTGCATGGGTGATGGAGTACAATGTGTACTGTTCAGTAAACAGGAAAAAAAGAAACCAATTCATCATTTGACAACCTGTTCAGTCCCTAGATTTTAAGTCTCCTTTTGAGTCCCAAACAAAACCAAAACACCCTAAAATCGACCCATAGTTGGACTATAAGTAGGAGAACTATATTAGGGTTTAAAACCAACATTTAACAGTACTTAAATAGGTAAATTTCACTGCCAAAATTCGATTAATTAAACTGGAAAACATTAAAATGGCATGTATCAGGATTCCTGTGTAATGAACCCAGGAAAAAAAATAATACATAGCAACTGTTATCTAGGTTAATCAGAGAATGAACAGTTATCAGTTCAACCTAATTATAAATCAATCATGAATTAATCATTTACATTAAGCTAATACATGCTTAATCTCAGGTTTTGAGTCCTGTACAATTTCAGGAAATTTAGTGAAATATCACAGTTAATAACATGTCTCTATTCAACATCCAAAATCAAATTCGAAAACCAAACCTAACACTAATCATAAACCATACATTGCAGTAATCTAGTACATGTTTATTGAATTAATATAGTACTTATAACATCAAATTTCAGTTTAAAAATTAGAAACTAATTTCAGAAATTACCAAAACAGTGGACCATGTATCAGACATTGGAAATAATCACAAATCGAAGTCCAATTAATAACTAATATCCTAATTTAATGGTTGGTAAATAATTGTGTAGGTGTAAGAGTGTCGTAGGTGTGTCCTAGTGTCAAGAAACTGGACACAAAAGTGTCCTAATCAGAAAGAACACACACACAGACACGTGCATACAGTACAGCGTCGTGCGGGCATGCCAGTGTCTCGTGGACACGACACAGGTCGAACCAAGACACGTGCTCGTGTCCTGACATTCGCCAGGGATAGAGCTACATGCTCGAGTCCCTGATACGACACCACGACGTGTCCTGGTGGGACACGAAGCCCGTATCAGTGAGTTCTGTACGTGTGTGCACTGTCAGTGCACGACCAGTGCATGTGTACTCGTGTCGTCGTTATGACACGAGGTGTCGTGAGATTTTGGGGAAGTGTGCGCAGACACTGCCCCTAGGTGTTGACCAAAATTGGTCGTGTCTCGTGTCATGTCCAATGAGAACTGGACACGAGGTAGCAGGACAGTGTGTATGGGTGTGCACAGCGTGTTCGTGTCCAATTTGGATACGGACACGACACAGTCTCGTGCTCAGTATTAGGGTTCTGTGATCTACACCTATAGGGCTAGAAATTTATTCAAATAGTTTTCGAAAATAACAACATTTAATTCACTGTGGCAAATCATCAAACACTTGATTTAAAACCTAGATACGTGTCCGATACGGATACCAAACCCAATCTAATTTCTACCAAACTTAGCCTATAGGTCCCTGGTACCTAGATGCATGCATTCATGAAGAGAAAACAGAAATTTAACTATGTATGAGGGCATTTACCTATTGAGTAAAAACTCAATGAAAAACCTAGAATAGGGGGGGTGTCCTCTTCACTTGGTGATGCCAAAAGCTTGTGCAACCTTGCTAGCTAGCTCCCCTTAGCACCCTCAATGGTAGGGGATCCCAATGCAAGAAACTAGGCTCAATTTGGAGTTGATTTGGATATTTGGGGAGAAGTTTAGGAAAGAACACAAAAGAGACAATTAAAATGAATTAAAAATGGTGCAAATGATTAATGGGTTGTATTTATAAAGGGGAGAAATGTATGATGGCTGCCATTAGGTTAGGGTTAGGATTTAGGATGAGTGGCTAAGGTTTCTCCAACAATTTCTAAGCAATCTAATGGCTCATAACTAAAGTAGCCCCCTTTAACCTTTAGCCTAAAATATCTCCTTAACAAATATCTAGATATTACACTAATGTGATTACTTAATGAAACCCTCTAACTCAGTCTCTAGGGTCATGATTAACAATCTAGATTAGGCTAACTTCTAGGTCAAGTCTCAACAATTTAACTAACACATATTTAATTAATATAATTTACAATTTCACAAAAGTGTCAAAATGACTAAAATACCCCTAGGCTTAAAAGTAGAAATTTGAAATCCTAAACACATGATTAGGTCTCATTGGTCATGATTAGTCTTCTAGGTCATGTATGACTAAGGTTACACTAGCAAAACACCAATTTCATATTTCACTCAATTAAATAGTTTTAAAATAACTAAAAATCACCAAAAATCATCTCATGACTAAAATAAAATATTTTAATGATTTAAAAATACAAAAGTTCAAATTTACCCTTATTTTAGAAAAGTGGGTGTTACACGTATAGTCAATTTTTTATTTAAAACAAATACTGTACCTATTAAACCTATTCACTAATTTCTAGGATTAAAGTATGTCATAGCCCTTCGTATTAGCTTTCCGAAACTTCAAACCGATCGCATTTTCGTATCCAGAAACTCCCGAAATCGCAAAAACACCAAAACATGTTCTTCTTTCGGACAGCTGACACTCAAACACTTTTACAGAAAGTTCTAAAATGAATTTAACCTATTAATATATATATATATATATATATATATATATATATATATATATATATATATATATATATATATATTTGGAAATCTAACTTCGATAAGGTTCTTTTAAAAAATGGAAGATTAATCGGAGTCTTGAACTAAGAGTTAGGACATTTCTAAGTTGCTATGGCTACTAAAAATGTGGATGAATATTATGACGAATTTGGATTATTTTGGACCAAAGAAACACATGTATATACCCAAATCTAACCAATGAAATACCATAACACAACACCATGTATCCTATTTAGGACTGTTTGCCATTGATTGTAAAAGAACAGAACAATTATCGGAGGACTGAACTTAGACTCACAATACAAACTCGCTCGTACAAAGAAAGCCTAGGGACGAAAACCTAGGTACAGCAAACTAAGTACGATTGTTTATTTTTGATTCTGGGGGGTGACGATAGAGGCTCGGGAAAGCGACGACCGCTCTGCCTTACTCCTTGGACGATCAGTATGCTGCCTTGGCTCGGGGAAGATCTGCTCGACGTTGATGAAGAAATGCTCTTCTTGCTCTCCTCGGATTGCTCTCCTGGCTTCTCTCTCTCTGTAATTATCAAGAAGAAAGGGGGAGCTCTCTCTGTGTAGATCTCTCTCTTCTTATTTTTTTATTCTTTTGTTGTCGACCTCTCTTCTCTTCTTTTTTTTTCAAGGGAATGATGCTGGCTATTTATAAGAGTGGGGGGGTGATCATTAGGGTTTGCTAATGATTATCTGTTTGGAATGTCGGTGCTCCTTCATTCTATCTGAACCCTTGATCCTGATTATAGTGAATCTCGGCCATTAAAGCGGATAGCATCGTATCTCATGAGCAATTAATGCTAGCTGCTTTAAATCCTCGTGATTGATTATGCTAATGTCTGATTGCTCGCCACGTGTCCCATTAGCTTGATGATAAATGATATACCCTGATCTCAGTAATTATGACGATGATGTCAAATATATTTGTTGAGATTCGGTTAAATCTCTTATTGATCCCATGCCACGTGTCTTAATTGTGAGTCCTGTCAGAGCCGCATAGGATTGACGATCCTCGAACCGCAGAGAGACACTCTTTGTAAGCCGCATAGGACGATGCTTCATCGAGCCGCATATGCGTAATCTTTGTGAGCCGCATGAGCTGGCGTTGTATTGGGCTGCAGGGAATGTGTTTCCAGGGAGCCGCATGAGCTAGCGTTGTATCAAACCGCATGGAACGGGTTCTCAGGGAGCCGCATATGACTGATTGCCACGTGGCAATCTGGGACTTTTGACGGATTTGGTCAGAGATTTTTTTCTTTTCCCGAGGAGTCAGTCATTATGGCAAGGCCATTATGAAACTTTATGTCAGGGCCGCCATATTGAATCGTGCTGGAGCAATAAATGAGGCCACTCCTCAAACGACCAGCTGTAGGAAAGGATCACACATGGCGTCCATCGAGCCGCATATGCCTTGCTGAACCGCATACGCTTCCGAGCTGCATGCGATTGAGAGTCTTCTTTGAACCGCATAGGGCCGCTCCTGTGTGGGCCGCATAAGCTTCTTACTCAGAGCCACATGGATCATTATTCTAATATTTTCCATGCTTCTACAGGACCCCCTTCAAAGTTTTCAATTTGTAAAAATTGGAATACTTTGAACAAGAAGCATGGCCCCGTTCATGCTGCATAGGATTTTCTGTCTGCCTGAGCTTCCTAGCCGCATAAGTGCCTTAGCCGCATAAATTCATCTGGCCGCATAAACTTATTGCCACGTGTCCTGATCACGTGTGAAAATCTTCATTAAGTGCCTTTGATTTGATTTAATGCCGCCTTTTAGGGGAGGATCCCAAGAGTCGGTTTTGCCTTGATCGAAGCGTTTTGCCTTTATTCTTTGGGGGCGGCGCGTAATCCGAGGCATACTCCGAGACGTCCGTTCGTTTTGTGGGTCTCTTTTGCCTATAAATAGGAGTCTTCTAGTCTCTTGGGGCTTTTCTTTACCTTCTCTCTTTGCTCTGAATCTCTATTTGCCGTCTTTGCTCTTCGTCTTCTTTCTTTAGCAACCGACAATGGCTCCCAAGAAAGCTGCAGCATCGAAGGCCACCTCATCTTCTGCGGCAGCGAAGGGCAAGAAAGCCGTGTCTTCATCGACTGCGGCGGCGAACATGGCAGCTCCTCCGTTGACTGACGTACCCGCTTTTTACCCCGACGTCCACCCGCCTATCGCTGGTAAGGGTCCCTTAATATGAACTGCCATGGCTATGCCGCATATTTTATGCGCGAGCCTATATTCCAAAGCACACTGTGTGTCCGACTCATGCTTGGGCCGCATGGGGTATGACCCAGGTTTGAGCCGCATGAAAGTGGTTGCGTAACTACTTCTTTAACAGGGCCGCATAAGCTCATCCTCGCTGGACTGCATAAGCTCATCCTTGCAGGGCCGCATAAACGTTTTCGAACCGAACATACTCCTTTCGGATTGCATAAGTTCCTCCGTACTGAGTCGCATGAGTTCCCTTCGAACGGAACCGCAGGAGTTTATTCGTACTGGACTGCATGGGCTCTTTCAAACTGAGCCACATAGGCTCATTTGAACTGACCTGTATAAACCGAGCCGCACTTATGCTGAGCCGCATAAGCATCATGTGTTTTTGCGTTTCAGCTATCATTTTGACCTTGTTTCTTTTGCCTTTCTTCAGTGACTCTGCCCGTGAATCCTGCTGGGGAACTTATGGTAGGCTCGCGTCAGTTTGCCTCGGGCGTTCATCGGGATGACTTAGTTCGTCAAGTGTCCGAATAGCTACTTGTTGATGAACCTTTGGAGCGACTAAATGCTATCAGGGTTCAATCCTTTCAGTTCCTTGTTGATATGATAAGCTCTGGGCAATCTGACGGGAAGTATCTGAAACCGGTCTTCCTCTTTGGAGATGCGTTGGTTGTAGAAAACTCCCGAGTGTTGGATGTTTCGGAGAGTTAGGATTTTGACCTGGACGGGATGCCGATTCACATCCCTATTATGAAGCGCCATTTCCCTTTCGAGTGGTTCAATATGATCGTTCTGGATAGGCAGATGCCGGACACCCTCACTCCAACCAGACCGGGGATGTTTGTTGGTAATATCCGTTATAACAGAGCCACTGGGTCAGTGCGCGCAGTCAAAGATCCGGCCAGTCGGTCCGTGATGGGGTTAGTTCCAGGTACCTTCATCAACACCCCTGGTCCTAACTTTTCATTCTTCCAGGCTGATACCTTCCTGAGTCAGCTTGCTCGCAAAGGGTCCTATCCTATTGGTAGGTTGGTCCTGCCGAGCTGGTTACACCCCATTCCTTCGTGGGCTAATCCGTCCTCATGGATCCTACGAAAGTATGAAGAGTTTTTGCGGGGAGTCAACCTTTATGAAGCTATACGGGGTACCAGCCACGGGTTGCCCGTTAATAAGCCACTATTCATGGCCCTTTTGGAGATGTACAATCATCGAACGGGGACCTTTTTTACCCCTGTTGGAGAATTAGGGCTCACTCTTCATGAGATGTATGCTGTCTCCAAGCTCTCCTGGGGGGATGAACCCTTCGAAGTGTATACGCCGACGAATGAGGAGCTCCAAGATTTGGATCAGCGATTCCCCGGTTTCGTCACCGTGTATCAAGAATTATTATGCCATCATAGCACCTGTCACCGGACGACTATCCAGAAAAATGACAGCTCGGAGGGGGACTCTCCCCATACTAAATCTTGGGTTACATACCTTTTCAAATTTAGCGCGGCTGGCCGGGTTACTTCCCGAGATCGTTTAACTCCTAAAGAAGTGGAGGTCTTGATGTCGACTGCCAGGAGGTCGAAGTCTCAAAGTGACAGGTTCGGGAGCCAGATTGACTCCTTTAGCTACTTTCGTTATGGTACTCGGCGGTTGTCAGAGAAGGCACTCTTGGCCGGATTTCTAATGGTGTGGCTGCGCAACTGCGTGGTCTCAGGAGGGACAGGCTCTATTGAGAGGATCAGTCGCCACTTCATTCTTCCTGCCGTGAAGTTGGCCTTTGGGGTCAGGCTGGCCCTCCTTCCTGCCATAGTGTGCAGTATTCAACATGGTCTTCGCGCCTTCTCGTCCAAGGTTATTGCTCGTGACGTGGCAATAGATTTTGAACGTGTAGAATTGCCTTACCATTACTTGCTGGGATGGCTATTGCTGTATTATCAATCCTTGATGAGACCCGGGACGGGAGATGGCGTTACAGGTGATGACGCGTTTCTTTTCAAGTATCACCACCAGCCTTGGAAATGTAGTACCATGCCGGCGTGTCGGAGGATGCTGGCGAGGGTGGATGGGTACAATTTCTTCGTATCCGTTCCTCGTTTCACTGATCAAGAGGTGAGGAGTGTTCATGTTGATGGGGTCGGACCTCCTCATTTCTTGCCTGAAAAGATGCATTTCTGGCTGCGCAACATTCGCCCGGCGCATCTAGTTTACCGGAATCGCAATACTGTGTATTTGGAGCCTTACTTGCCTAGTAGGTTTGCCCGTCAATTTGGGTATAGTCAGCTATTCCTCGGGCGCCCCAGTTCTCACCTGGGATTTGAAGGCAGCATTCTTGATGGTATCAGAGCATGGAGCTACTATGACACCTGTCATACTCGGACTAGCTTCTTGGTCCCTGCCGCAAATGTGATGGATGAAATCTTGCATATGGCAGCCCTGTATCATGTCACGACGAATCCTCCTCCCCTCGATTTTGACTTGAGGACTAGCTTCATTGTGGGCACTCGCCTAGCGGAGAAGGCTATGACGTCGAGAGCAAAGAAGAAAGGGACGAATAGGGTTCCTTCGTCCGATTCTGAATCCTTCGACACAATTGAGGAAGATAATGAGCGGGACGGCGAAGACTCCTTTTCTTCGGGTGATGGGATAATGGCGGGTCAGCCTCCCGTTATGGCGGCTGAGATGGCGACGGAACAACCGTCGACCGTTTTTGACGAAGCAGTGGGCCCGTTACCGTCTGCGTCGGAGGAGGTACGGGTAGATCTATCGCCCGCCATGCCTGGTCCTTCGCGTAAGCGGGGCAGGCATGAGCCTACCGGCGGAGGGGTAATTTTTTCTGTAAAGAGAGCGGCTGTCGGTCCCCGTAGGCTGCTTATTACGGAGAAGGGTGAGGGTGTAGACGATGTTCCAGAGGTAAGTCCAAGTCGGAGTTATATCTTTGTTGTAGCTTTCTTTCCTCTCGGGGATATGACTTGATCATTTTTCTTTGTAGGCGTCTGACGAACCAGGCTCTCCTGAACCATCTGCTGCCTCAGTAGTTGATCCGGCCCTTGTCGCTTTGATCAGCGACATGTGTGCCGCGGTCCTCTCTGCGGGGACTCTCTCAGCGGCGGCTAAGGACTCCCAAGCTGCTGAGGCCCCAGCCCGGGGTGACAAAAGTTTCCTTGGGCCCGTCTCCGAGATTTTTGAACTTCAGCGAGATGACGCCATCCTCGGTGCATCCCCTCCCAAGGATGCAAGGGCGGATGAGTCTTTTATTCCTGACTCGGAGGCTGTTGGTGAAGAGGTTGTGATGGCTGTAGGTGAACCTCAGCCTCCACATTCCTCCACTGGTAAGCTGAGCCACATATTGACCACCGAGGGGGCTTATTTGCTCTATCAGCATATCCTTCGGGTCAAGTCGATTCATGGTTGTCTTGGCCATGCAGGTCCTGACCCTTTATCTCCTATCGCTGATGTTCTTGGGGAAGGCCCGGTCTACCGTGATCAGGGGGAAAGGAGCATTTCCTCCCCGTCGTCATCGTATGTTGAGGGACATCCTGTCAGCTCTGGGCAGATGGGGATGGAGTTGGTGCTGGCCCCGGCCTCATCTTCGGCTGCTTATACGGCCCCGGAGATTGACTTCTCGACCCTGCCGAGCATCCAAATTCTGCGGGCCGCTGAAGAGGAATTGACCGATGTTCAAGCGTCCTTCCGTGCGGAGTTGGTTTCTCTTGTGGCAGGAGCGGCAGATTCCATCGCATCTTCTTTCGTGCTACCAGCCACACTCCCGTTGACACCGGTTTCCTCGGAGGCTCTGAACGAGGTGACGCAGGATGTGGTTGACAGCTTCTATCGCCACTTAGGGAGGGGTGTAAACGCTGTCGTGGAACGGGGGGTCCCTTTTTCTTTATCTCTACGGGGAGCTCGGGGCCAAATTAACACTCTGAGGGGTCTTCCTGGCGGGCTGGGGTTAGCAGCGCTCCTGGAGCCTAAGTTGACAGAGGCTGATCAGCTTGTGACCCAACTGCTGGCAGTACGGCAGGCTGGCTTGCCCGCCGCGACTGAACGGAAGCGGAGCTTCCTGGTCGCTGCTAGGGACAGGATTAAGCTCGCTCGAGAAACTGTCGGACCGGCTGTGCAGGAGGACCTTGACAAGTTCTCCGTTTCTTATGACCGACTGGGTCGTCGGAGTCAGGCTTGTAGAGCCCGGGAAGAATCTGCCTCTCGTGGAGTAGCTGATACGAAGGAGCGGATTCTCGCACTCCAGAAGGAGTTGGCCTTCTTAGAGTCAGAGCGGGAGGCTGCTCGTGCAAAACAAGAGTTGATTGCTCGAGAGGCCGAGAGGATTTTCCGATCCTCTGTCAACCTGGAGCGGGCCTTCAAGAAGTTTGAGGACAGCTGGCGAGCCCATGCTCATCTGGAGGATGCGACGGTGTTGAATCAGGAAGCGGAGCGCCGAGCCAGACAGAAGCTTGAGCGGTCGGTTGCCTTAATAAAGGACCGTCTTACGGCGTTATGTGTTCCAGAGCAGTGATCGGCTTTCTGTCTTCTTCTTCTTCTTCTCTCTTTCTCTCTTTTTTTTATTTTTTTGCGAGGGGGTGTGATCCTTGCTGATGTAGCCCTTTGATTTTTGAATAAATGAGCATGTTTCAACTCATCTTTTCTTTTTTGCACTTAGGTGTTTATGGAATTTGGACTTGCTGGGGGATTTATTTGTGGACCTGTTATCCTAGGAGTACCTTGGTTTTAGGTACGGATAACAGTTTAGATAGGATGTCCGGGACAGCCACGGCAAAGTGGTCATGGATGTTCTCGGTACTGGGAGAAGGAATGCCGTAGAGCAGCTGGGCTCCCGGGGCAGGGTAAGATGGTGGATTTATGCTAAGAAGCTTAGCGAATGGATATTTGTGGACCTATTACCTTTGGCATATCCTAGTTCAGGATGCGGATAATGGGGTGAAAGGGAACCGATCACATTTGCTCAGAGGTTATGATGACATGGCAAACATGAAGGTTTTATCGTGAAATCTTCCTGCTCAGCGGTAATGAGAACATGGCAGAAGAGACTTTACGGAAGCTATTTGTGGTCAACAGAGGACATTTGTGGTCAATAGAGGATATTTATGGTCAACAGAAGACATTTGTGGTCAACAGAGGACATTTGTGGTCAACAGGGGACATTTGTGGACCTATTATCCTTGTCGTACTCCGGTTGTGGGTACAGATAATAGGTTAAAAGAGGACCGACATACTTGCTCAGAGATAATGTGGACATGGCAAATATGACGATTTCTTCGACGGAGCCTTCCCACTCAGAGGTAGTGAGGACATGGCAGGAGTGGGCTCAATGAAGATTGGGTACATAGAATGACTCAGAGATAGGAGAACGTGGAAGTTCTATGCGAGGGGGCAGTTTGTTTTTGGTGGAAGTGAAGACGACTCAGAGGTAATGAGGACATGGTCGTTTCGGAAATTGGTGGATCGACTACCCTTTTTGTGCACTGGGAGTGCGGGTAGTGAATCCTGAGGGAGGATCTCTGCCAGGAAGAAAGTTCAGGGGTATAATCATACTTGACTTACTATCTAAAAGAGTGACCGGAATGTAAGTTCAGAGGCACCAGCTGGTACATAACTTGGTAATTTGGACTATTGAGGGAGTGAGAGTTCAGCGGCACCAGCGGGTGCATGGCTCGATAATCTGAAACAGGGTGGATGAGAGTTCAGTGGTACTAAAGGGGTACATGACTCGATAATCTGGAGAATGATGGATTAGAGTTCAGTGGTACTAAAGGGGTACATGACTCGATAATCTAGAGAATGATGTTCAAACATAGTATTTCTTCAGGAACTTGCCGTTGACGGGCAACATGAGCAAATCTCCGTTCTGCTTAGCGAGGCGATAGGCGTCGTTAGAGAACACGGTCTCGATGACAAATGGACCTTCCCATTTTGGCTGGAACTTACCGGTGGTCTTGTGAGTCATGACCATCGGCCTCCGGACTGCCAGAACAAGATCGCCCACTTGGAATGTTCTGATTTTAACTTTCTTGTTGAAGGCTCCTGAGATGCGTGCTTGGTATAGCTCGATCCTTTGCTGAGCTAGGAGGTGCTTTTCATCTAAAGCCTCCAACTCTTGTAGTCGTCGTCGGTAGTTATCATCCGTCGTCAATTGATAAGTGAGGGCGACACGGAGTGAGGGGATCTGAGTCTCCAAAGGGAGGACTGCCTCGCTCCCGTACACCAGAGAGAATGGTGTATTTCCGGTGGCTGTTCGAACCGTGGTACGATAAGCCCATAAGCACTCGCCGAGCTTCTCGTTCCAGTCGCGTTTGTTGGAGGAGACGAACTTCTTGAGGAGCTTGATGATTGTTTTATTGAATGCCTCTGCCAATCCGTTTGCTATCGGGTTGTATGGTGTCGAAGCGACATTCTGGATGCGGTGCTTATCGCAGAATCGGTAGAATGCATGGCTTATAAACTATAGACCATTATCATGGATGATCCTTCGGGACAGTCCAAACCGGTAAATGAAGTGGTGCTTCAGGAAGCTGATTACGTTCGAAGTCTTGACTTCGGCGAGTGGGACAGCTTCTGCCCACTTTGAGAAGTAATCAGTGATCGCCAGTATGAAGCGATATCCTCGGGAGGAAGGTGGGGTGATTGGACCAATGATATCCATTCCCCATGCTTTGAATGGCCAGGACGCCACTGTCGGATGTAGGAATTCGGATGGTTGGTGAATGAAGTCTGCGTGGACTTGGCAGGCCTTGCATTTTCGGGCATAATCTACTGCATCAGCCACTATCGTGGGCCAGTAGTAGCCCATCCGGCGAAGGCGGTCTTGCATCTTAGGGCCAGGCTGATGGGCCCCGCAGACACCGTCATGAGCCTCTCGTACGACTTCTTTAGCTTCTGCGTTCGACAAGTATCGAAGTAGTAATCCGTCGTAGGAGTGGCGATACAGCATTTTCGTCTCTGTATCGTAGAAGAATCTGAGAGAACATCGTCTGATAGAAGTAGCCTCCTTCGGGTTCTCGGGCAGGATGTCGTAGACCACGAAGTCTATGAATGGTTGTCTCCAGTCTGGCGCTTCGTCGATCATCTGAGCAGAATAACTTGCCATGGCTTGAACGTTGTTCTTAGGACAGACCAGTTCGTGGCCTATTACGTCAACCGAATGATAAGCTTGGTTCGGCACTGCTAAGGAAGCGGCAAGGCCTGCTAGGGCATCGGCTTCGATATTTTGGAGTCTGGGGACGTGCTCGATGAAGAATCCTTCGAATGATGAGATAATGTTGATCGCAATTTGATGGTAGGGGATCATGTCTTCATGGCAAACCTCGTATGAGCCCCTGATCTGATTGACGATTAGTTGGGAGTCGCCGTATGCTTCAAGGTATTCTACCCCCAGCTCTTTTGCAAGTTGGAGGCCAATGACCAGAGCGTTATATTCGGCCACATTATTGGAGCAGGGTTCCGTGAGGGAGTAGGCACGATTGATCACCAGCCCAGTAGGAGAAATTAATACCACTCCGACCCCGATGACGATGTTTTCCTTGGGTCCGATCCTTGAGGCGCCATCGAAGAACATTCGCCATATGTTGTCGTGGGTGGCTGTATTCGAATCGGCGACCTCGTCTGGGATCTCTTCATAGATTCTGGATGACTCCGATCCTGGGTGGGCTGCCAAAATGTCTGCTAGGGCTTGACCCTTAACAGCCTTTTGCGGGACGAAGATCATATGATAGGGGGACAGCAATATTGCCCATGTGGCGAGGCGAGAGCTGAGGGCCCCTGGTTTAGTCATGAGGACTCTGAGGGGGTTGACTCGCGAGATCACATGTATGGTTTATCCTGTGACATAGTGCCGCATCTTTTGAATAGCGAATACCAGGGCGAGACACTCCTTCTCTACGGCGGTGTATCGATGTTCTGGCCCGATCATCATTCGTCTGAGATAATATATGGCCTGCTCGTGGCCTGCATCGTTATTTTGTGCTAGCAGGGCACCAAGGGAGTGTTCCATTGCTCGTACGTAGAGCAGAAATAGTTTTTCGGGGACCGAGGCCACCAGGACTGGGGGATTCGACAAATATTCTTTGATGTCGTCGAAAGCACGCTGGCATTCCTCGTCCCATACGAATGAGACTCCCTTCTTCATGAGGTGTGTGAACGGTCGGCATCGCCCGGAGAGGTTGGAAATGAACCTCCTGATGTAAGCTAGCCTCCCTTGGAGGCCTCTGAGTTTGCAAAGATTTTTCGGGGGACCCATCTCCATAATTGCCTTCGTCTTCTCAGGGTCTATATGGATGCCCCGTGCCGTGATGATGAAGCCTAAGAATTTCCCGCTGAATACGCCCAAGAATGAGTTCGTAGGGTTCATCTTCAGGTTGTGGGCTCTCATCAGGTCGAATACCGTTCTCAGGTCTTGCAGATGATCTTCCTTATGGCGACTCTTGACGGCGATGTCGTCGACATAGCATTCTACTATTTTGCGTAAATGTTCTCGAAAAATGATACTTATGGCCCGCTGATATGTAGCGCCAGCATTCTTCAGACCGAATGGCATGACTGTGTAGCAGTATGTACCAATCGGCGTTCGGAATGATGTATGCTTTTCGTCGTCGGAAGACATCTTGATTTGATTATACCCCGAGAATCCATCCATGAATGACATACGTTCAAAGCCGCATGTGTTGTCGATCATGATGTCTGTGATGGGGAGGGGAAACTCGTCCTTCGGACATGCCTCATTCAGATTACGGAAGTCGATGCAGATTCGGATCTTCCCATTTTTCTTAAGGACCGGCACTATGTTGGCGACCCAGTCAGGATGTAGCTCTTCACGAATGAAGCCGCTGGCTATTAGCTTGTTGACTTCGGCTTCAATTGCGTCCATGACGCCTGGCGGAAGCGTCGTTGTTGCTGCTTGACTGGCTTTGCATCTGGCCGTATGTTGAGTTTGTGAAGAGCGATATCGGGGTCTAGCCCCGGCATGTCCTCGTAACTCCACGCGAATACGTCAATATATTCTCTGACGAGTTTTAGCAGCGATTCTTGTTCTTTGTTTGTCAGGCTTTTACTGATAAAGATCGGTTTTGGAGAAGATTCGCTGCCGAGATCCACTTGTATGACCTCATCTTCAGTAGGAGGTTCTCTCAGTTCGAACCGCTTTTTCCCATTGCGCGTCTAATTGCTGGGCCCACGGCTCTAGCTCAAGAATTTCGGGGATGTCTTCGTCTTCTTCGTAAGCGTCAGCGAACGCCATGTTGACTGACATGACTTGTCTGAACATATCTCTGATGCTGGTATCTGAGTCGGAAGTCGGTGATCCGGTTGAATGTGACTGCCAGTCCCATTCTTCATCTGAGCTTTTAGGGGTCGTAGTAGGCGTTACATACCCTAAACCGCATCGGGTTTTGTTATAGTAGTTTCGTGGTTTGCCTGCCGGGGCTGGCGACTTCAACGGTAATCGTCGTCCAGTTCCGTAGTTCAGTCCTGGTGTTGTCTCTAGATCATACCCCTGTTTCTGCATGAGATATTTGGATTGAGGGCTATAGAGATACAGAGGCAGTATTCCAGCATCTGACCCGAAGTCGACTTCTTCCATAGCGAGGGGATGTGGATTGTTCGTCCGGCCGAAGATGATCGGGTGGTCCCCTCCCTCGACTATTCGGTAAGTATCTTCTACTGGAGTAAGTCAGATGGCGGTGTACACGTTTGTCACCTGTGTATGTAGGTGAGTGCCTATACCGTGTTCCATAGCATACATTGTACATAGCTTATTGAGCTGGTGTAGTTCAAAGATAACCCTTTATTGATGAAGTAAGGTATCTTTTCTAGAGGGATTACATCATCTGCGGAGGGAACATCAGTGTGGGTAGCCACATACTTGGCTAGCTCTGGTTCCTCTTCGGCTACCCCCTGTGTGAATAAAGATTGAGAGGACGTCCTGGTCAGCTTGATCTTTAGAGGTTCAACTGACGGAGCAGAGCGTGGGGTTGTCGGTAGACTAGCAACCCCCAGTCTGGTAATCGATGAGGAGCGAGGAGTGGTTGGTTCGCTAGAAGTTTCAGACCTTGTATCGGGATGATGACCTTTCTTGGGAAGGCGTATTGTCAGTGGCCTATCGGAGGGATTGAGTTTCTCCGTTTGGGGTTGAGCGACTCTTGGCAGTCTGATGGTAAGTGGCCCCGTTGTAGGTCTCGGCACCTGGCCGGACCTTGGCAGTCGGATTCTCATCTGTTCTTCTTGTGCGGAGAGACTGATTGCGTCCTTACGCAGAGTGGCCGTAAGGGTGCGGAATTGCCCGGTTTGCGAGCCTGAAGGTGGATCGTTAGAGGTTCTTCTGATCCTGTAACCGTCTTGTTGTGAGCTTGCACATCTTCTTCGGCCAGATGCTTCTTTGATTTTTTGTACAGACAGGAGTCTGAGTAATAAGATTCGACCCCCTTGAAGGGATCGATATCGGCAAACTCTGTCCTCACGAAGCCGTGCTTATCGACATATTTGAAGCACTGGTGTAGCGTGGAAGGCACGATCATGTAATCGTCTATCCAAGGCCGCCCCAGAAGGATATTGTAAGAAGTGTCGACGTCTATGACATAACAGGTGACTTCTGATTGGAGATCGCCGATCTGACACTTCAAACGGATCTTCCCTATTGGGTAGCTCCTGCCCAAATTGAAACCGCTAATGGCGGTGCTTATAGGTGTCAGGCGATGCATCGAAATACGAAGATGATGTAGCAGACCCTTCGGAATGATGCTTATAGAGGACCCAGGATCAATGTGCATTCGGTCCACCTTTACGTCGCCGATGTATCCAGTGTAGTATAACGGGCGATCATGCAGGTTAGTTTTGATGAGCATATCTTGCGGAGAGAAGACGATATTGGGCATTGCTCCCGTACACGCACTATCTTGGAGCTCTGCAGGTTGGTTATCTCCCGTGAGGTTGACCTGAGCCAAGTATGCGTCGGCATTTTGGAGCGCCTCACTTAAAGCCGTGCGGACATCCTTTGAGAGCCTGAGGAGTTCGTATAAAGACAATTTGGCCGGGGTATTAGCTAATTGCGCTAAGATGTCGAAGTTGTAGGGCCTCTCCAGCCCCTGAGGTATCTCCTTCCGGAGGGACTTGTCGAAGCGAGTCTCCTTCGGCCTAGGCTTGTCGGTCGTCGAAGGCTGAGCCGGTCCCGGAGCATCATTGGTTGTGGGCGGATGATCATCAGTCGCATTTTCGGTCACCGGTTGGGCTTGTGTTCCAGATCGAGTAGTGACGGCCGAGACTTCCTCTTCTTCCGCCGAGGCAGTGCGGCAGGATCTGACTTTTTCACTTTTCCTTTAGAAGGTGGAGAGGGCTGGGTTACCTCGTGGACTAGGTCCGGATGGACCCACATGATTTCCCCTCGTGATGTGGTGAGGGGAACTAGACCAGCGGCTTAATCGCGAGCAGGCGGCAGATTAGCAATCTCCATTGTTGCCAGAGGGATGGGTATAACCCCGTCCTGAGTCTCTGTTGGAGGGAAGCTGCTGAATTGTACGGACACCATGTTGGCTGCCACGGTTACCTCTTCGAAATCGATGGCCAGGGCGTTCGAATCGATGAGGTTTTGGATATACCATTTTAGTTGGTAGCAGTCGTGTGTAGCATAGTGGACGTAGCGATGGTAATGGCAGAACTTTGGGTTCTCCAGATCAGCCGGCCGAGGCTCCCGTCTTGGTGGAGGAAGCTGAATCCTATCTCCTTGTATAAGCATGTCCAAGATAGGCTTGACGTGACCGTCTTCAAAGGAATAAGTGATTTGAGGCCATTGTTTGTCTGCTGGCTGTGGCTCGGGCTTCTGGGCTGTATCGGTCACCATAGCCTGCTTGCCTTTGTTGTCCCGGTTGTTGGAGGGGCTACCTCCATTATCGTTGCTGGTGTTGGGACGCTTGCTCTTGTTCTCTTCCTCCGAGATATGCAAACCCAGTTGGCGAGCCTTCTTCAATCGTTCTTCAGCACTTGTAGCACTGATGATAAAAGCCTTCCAGTCCTTGAACTGACTTTCGCCCATCCAGAGACTAATTGTTGGAAGTAGTCTCTTTTGGCAAATTTCAATCAAGGAAGAATCCGGGTTGCCAGATGGTAACTTCATTACGGTTTGACGAAACCGCTCAATGTAATTTCTTGTCAGTTCTTTCTCTCCTTGAACGACGTCCATGAGGGTAGACATCATCACGTCCTGCCCTACCTCATAGAACCTCTCCAAGAACAAACGTTTGAAGCCAGCGAAGAAGTGGATGCAATTGTCTGGCAGGTTACGGTACCAATCGAAGGCGACTCCTTCCAATGCCCCAATGAATAACCGCGTGAGGATAGCGTCATCATGGGGCAGATGGTCGGTAGTGACCTCAAAGTAAGTGATGTATCGACTTGCTGAAGTCTTGCCATCATATGGGTTGATATTGAACCGCTTATATCTTGGCGGAAAGGGAACATCCCTCCATTCAGCAGGATATGGTTGCCGTATTCTGAGGTCTTGAGAGTTTTCTCGAGCGTGGAACATTGCTCGGAGCTCCTGAACCTCTCTTCTTACTTCTCGGTCTTCATCTGTCGCGGTAGGGGCCGTTATCTCGGGAGGATTATTGTCCTGGTTTGGCGCCGCTGAATTTGAATCTACGTTGATTGCGGGACCGGTGCTTGTCTGGCCAGGTGTCACTCCCTGCAGAGTAGGAAGTGCCACTTTGATCTCGTCTACTGACTTGACCAAGGCATGCAATATGGCCTCCAAAGTGTCGATGTGCTGGCGATCGCTGGAACCGCCTTGATTGCTGTCTGTCATGAATACCGTCTTCCCATGAGGAGTGACGGAGGGAGTGGTGGAGGATGTACCCTCCGAGTCGTACCCATGTGTCGAGAAATCATCTGGATATGTGGGGATGTTCTCTTCAGGTTCGGACTCGGAAGGAACACTACCCCCAGCTTCGGAGCTTGCTTCGTCTAGAGAATCATGGATGTCCTCGGAGACATCAGCATCTGTTGTACCCGATGGGAGGGTTGTTTTTCGGGGTTCGTTTCCTTGAAACATTGGATTATTGTGGACGTTCGGAGGAGTACTACCCCCAGCTCCTACGACCCCCAGGGTCGGGGACGATGAGCCTCCTGTTGCAGCAGATTTTGTCTTCGAACGGGTGTGTTGGTATACTCCGGTGGAGGGTAACCGTTTAGCCGACAACTTCTTAGCTGTAGTGGCTGATATCTTTGGACTGGAGATGCTTGTCTTCTTCCCTCTCCCCTCGGCGGGGACCTTCTGAGCAGAATTGCAGGAGACAACAGGAGGTGCCTCATCTTCTGAGTTCGGGTGCTGTAGTCTGTGGAAGACGGACGGACGATCTTCCGTCACTGCCGCGTTGTTGCAGCAGCAGTTGACGATGATCTGGGTACAGTGACGTCCATGTGAGGATTCTTTGCACGCCGAGGCCCCTTCTCTTTCCTTGCGCTTGTGGAGGATCGCCTCACGCAGGTCAGAGGAACCACTCTGTCCGTTCGCCGCCGGGGATTGGACTTGAGCGGTTCTGTACAACTTCCCATCAGAGGCCCGTGTGATAATCAGCGGGACGCCCTGATAGTTAGAGGTTGGGGCAGCTGTCTGGGCTTGATGAGCCCGTGCTGCCCTAGACTTCTTCTTTCTAGCACTTGTGGGTGCATAATAGGAAGAGCCCAAGTTGAACATCACAGAGTCTGGCTTATCATCCAGAGAGTCATCAGGGTTCGGACCGTACGAGAGACGGTCGAAAACTGATCGAGAGGAGCATGGAGCAGATGCTATACGGCTGGGAGCGGAAACCGTGTAGGCTGTCTGTATGCGGTTGTCTCCTGTCGTCGGACGAGTTCTTATGCGGCTAGGGGTCACGACCGTGCAGGCTGGCCGCATGCGGTTGGCATTTGTGGCCGCATGGGTTTTCTGCAAACGATTGACTTTACTGGCCGCATGAGTCTCATCCATGCTGTCGGGAACTGTAGTCGCATAAATTATGCGGCTGACAGAAGTAGCTGCATGAGTTTTCTTCATGCGGTTGGCGGATGTAGCCGCATGGGCTTTCTTCTTGCGGCTGATACTCTTTTGCGGTTCGGTCCGCATAGAGTCCCTCTTTGTCCCTGCAAGTCCAGCATCATAATGTTTTCTTCTGCCAGACTTGGGGACAGCAGAGTTGTCTACGATCTGAAGTGGGACCGCAGGAGAATCTTTCTCGTCGTCTTGAGCAGCAGAGAGCATCCCATCGAGGGCTTGAGGAGGAGCAAATGACTTCGGTCTCCATTCTTTGCGAGCCTTCGTAGTGCAGGTGCGCTTCTGGGCCGGGCCAGCACTGCCTTCAGAGAGCATCTCTTCGAACGCCTGTTGGTCGAAGCGGACGACCATCTTCTTTTGTGTGGAGCCAAGTTTGGCTGTATCTGATTGCATCACCAACTACTCAGCCGTGGAGAAGTTAGTCCCCAGCAGAGTCGCCATCGTGTTTGCCATTGATTGTAAAAGAACAGAACAATTATCGGAGGACTGAACTTAGACTCACAATACAAACTCGCTCGTACAAAGAAAGCCTAGGGACGAAAACCTAGGTACAGCAAACTAAGTACGATTGTTTATTTTTGATTCTGGGGGGTGACGATAGAGGCTCGGGAAAGCGACGGCCGCTCTGCCTTACTCCTTGGACGATCAGTATGCAGCCTTGGCTCGGGGAAGATCTGCTCGACGTTGATAAAGAAATGCTCTTCTTGCTCTCCTCGGATTGCTCTCCTGGCTTCTCTCTCTCTGTGATTATCAAGAAGAAAGGGGGAGCTCTCTCTGTGTAGATCTCTCTCTTCTTATTTTTTTATTCTTTTGTTGCCGACCTCTCTTCTCTTCTTCTTTTTTTTTCAAGGGAATGATGCTGGCTATTTATAAGAGTGGAGGGGTGATCATTAGGGTTTGCTAATGATTATCTGTTTGGAATGTCGGCGCTCCTTCATTCTATCTGAACCCTTGATCCTGATTATAGTGAATCTCGGCCATTAAAGCGGATAGAATCGTATCTCATGAGTAATTAATGCTAGCTGCTTTAAATTCTCGTGATTGATTATGCCAATGTCTGATTGCTCGCCACGTGTCCCATTAGCTTGATGATAAATGATATGCCCTGATCTCAGTAATTATGACGATGATGTCAAATATATTTGTTGAGATTCGGTTAAATCTTTTATTGATCCCATGCCACGTGTCTTAATTGTGAGTCCTGTCAGAGCCGCATAGGATTGACGATCCTCGAACCGCAGAGAGATACTCTTTGTAAGCCGCATAGGACGATGCTTCATCGAGCCGCATATGCGTAATCTTTGTGAGCCGCATGAGCTGGCGTTGTATTGGGCCGCAGGGAATGTGTTCCCAGGGAGCCGCATGAGCTAGCGTTGTATCGAACCGCATGGAACGGGTTCTCAGGGAGCCGCATATGACTGATTGCCACGTGGCAATCTGGGACTTCTGACGGATTTGGTCAGAGATTTTCTTCTTTTTCCGAGGAGTCAGTCATTATGGCAAGGCCATTATGAAACTTTATGTCAGGGCCGCCACATTGAATCGTGCTGGAGCAATAAATGAGGCCACTCCTCAAACGACCAGCTGTAGGGAAGGATCACACATGGCGTCCATCGAGCCGCATATGCCTTGCTGAACCGCATACGCTCCCGAGCCGTATGCGATTGAGAGTCTTCTTTGAACCGCATAGGGCCGCTCCTGTGTGGGCCGCATAAGCTTCTTACTCAGAGCCGCATGGATCATTATTCTAATATTTTCCATGCTTCTACAGGACCCCCTTCAAAGTTTTTAATTTGTAAAAATTGGAATACTTTGAACAAGAAGCATGGCTCCGTTCATGCCGCATAGGATTTTTCTGTCTGCCTGAGCTTCCTAGCCGCATAAGTGCCTTAGCCGCATAAATTCATCTGGCCGCATAAACTTATTGCCACGTGTCCTGATCACGTGTGAAAATCTTCATTAAGTGCCTTTGATTTGATTTAACGTCGTCTTTTGGGGGAGGATCCCAAGAGTCGGTTTTGCCTTGACCGAAGCGTTTTGCCTTTATTCTTTGGGGGCGGCGCGTAATCCGAGGCATACTCCGAGACGTCCGTTCGTTTCGTGGGTCTCTTTTGCCTATAAATAGGAGTCTTCTAGTCTCTTGGGGCTTTTCTTTACCTTCTCTCCTTGCTCTGAATCTCTATTTGCCGTCTTTGCTCTTCATCTTCTTCCTTTAGCAACCGACAATGGCTCCCAAGAAAGCTGCAGCATCGAAGGCCACCTCATCTTCTGCGACAGCGAAGGGCAAGAAAGCCGCGTCTTCATCGACTGCGGCGGCGAACATGGCGGCTCCTCCGTTGACTGACGTACCCGTTTTTCACCCCGACGTCCACCCGCCTATCGCTGGTAAGGGTCCCTTAATATGAACTGCCATGGCTACGCCGCATATTTTATGCGCGAGCCTATATTCCAAAGCACACTGTGTGTCCGACTCATGCTTGGGCCGCATGGGGTATGACCCAGGTTTGAGCCGCATGAAAGTGGTTGCATAACTACTTCTTTAACAGGGCCGCATAAGCTCATCCTCGCTGGACTGCATAAGCTCATCCTTGCAGGGCCGCATAAACGTTTTCGAGCCGAACATACTCCTTTCGGATCGCATAAGTTCCTCCGTACTGAGTCGCATGAGTTCCCTTCGAACGGAACCGCATGAGTTTATTCGTACTGGACCGCATGGGCTCTTTAAAACTGAGCCGCATAGGCTCATTTGAACTGACTTGTATAAACCGAGCCGCACTTATGCTGAGCCGCATAAGCATCATGTGTTTTTGCGTTTCAGCTATCATTTTGACCTTGTTTCTTTTGCCTTTCTTCAGTGACTCTGCCCGTGAATCCTGCTGGGGAACTTATGGTAGGCTCGCGTCAGTTTGCCTCGGGCGTTCATCGGGATGACTTAGTTCGTCAAGTGTCCGAACAGCTACTTGTTGATGAACCTTTGGAGCGACTAAATGCTATCAGGGTTCAATCCTTTCAGTTCCTTATTGATATGATAAGCTCTGGGCAATCTGACGGGAAGTATCTGAAACCGGTCTTCCTCTTTGGGGATGCGTTGGTTGTAGAAAACTTCCGAGTGTTGGATGTTTCGGAGAGTTGGGATTTTGACCTGGACGGGATGCCGATTCACATCCCTATTATGAAGCGCCATTTCCCTTTCGAGTGGTTCAATATGATCGTTCTGGATAGGCAGATGCCGGACACCCTCACTCCAACCAGACCGGGGATGTTTGTTGGTAATATCCGTTATAACAGAGCCACTGGGTCAGTGCGCGCAGTCAAAGATCCGGCCAGTCGGTCCGTGATGGGGTTAGTTCCAGGTACCTTCATCAACACCCCTGGTCCTAACTTTTCATTCTTCCAGGCTGATACCTTCCTGAGTCAGCTTGCTCGCAAAGGGTCCTATCCTATTGGTAGGTTGGTCCTGCCGAGCTGGTTACACCCCATTCCTCCGTGGGCTAATCTGTCCTCATGGATCCTACGAAAGTATGAAGAGTTTTTGCGGGGAGTCAACCTTTATGAAGCTATACGGGGTACCAGCCACGGGTTGCCCGTTAATAAGCCACTGTTCATGGCCCTCTTGGAGATGTACAATCATCGAACGGGGACCTTTTTTACCCCTGTTGGAGAATTAGGGCTCGCTCTTCACGAGATGTATGCTGTCTCCAAGCTCCCCTGGGGGGATGAACCCTTCGAAGTGTATACGCCGACGAATGAGGAGCTCCAAGATTTGGATCAGCGATTCCCCGGTTTCGTCACCGTGTATCAAGAATTGTTATACCATCATAGCACCTACCCAGATCTACTCTGAGCAACAACCAAGCCAACTGTAAACCCCCTAAAATTTTTAAGATTTTATTTATTTATTTAATATAATTTATGTTATCTTATTGTAATAAATAGTTTATATAAGTTATCTTTTATTATAATTGTGATAATAAATAATTTATACTTATGACCATTATGGACCCTATGTTACATATATATATATATATATATATATATATATATATATATATATATATATATATATATATATATATATATATATATATATATATATATATCATGAGGTACAAATATTTTAGATGTTTGTTCTTAATAATGTTTTTGGTATTTTGGGCCTTATTATGAATACTTTTAGTTCAGCCTAAATATTAGGTTATATATATGTATAAGTAGGTTTTTATATCAAAAGGCTTACTTTTGATTAGGAAGTACTATTATAAAATAGAGTTTATATCAAAAGGCTTATTTTGAATAATAAATATTATTATTATTATTATTATTATTATATATATATATATATATATATATATATATATATATATATATATATATATATATATATAAATATATATATATATATAAAATATATATATATATATATATATATATATATATATATATATATATATATATATATATATATATATATATATAATGAGGAAGGATAGACATCCCCTCACTTTTTGCATCCCCATGTTTACATCCGTTGGATGTGCTTTAAGTCATCTAATCTTAACCATTCGTAAATCAACGGTTAAGATTAAATGACTTAAAGCACCATCCAACGGTGTAAGTAGGGGGGATGCATGGGGATACAAAAAGTGTGGGGATCTCTATCCTTCCTCATATATATATATATATATATATATATATATATATATATATATATATATATATATATATATATATATATAATAATATTTTATTATATATATATATAATAAAAATATATATATATATATAATAAAAAAAATATAATAATATATATATATATATATATATATATATATATATATATATATATATATATATATATATATATATATATATATATATATATATATATATACTGCTAGCTACTAATTTATTTATATTTTATTAAATGGTTACACATATTTATATATAATACTGCTAACTACTAAAAGGGTTAGGGAGGATATTTTTTAGAATTTATTTATATTTTTCTAAATGGTCACACATATTTATAAGTATAAGAAAAAAGAAAGGAAAAAAGAAAAAAAGAAAAAAAGAGAGGAAACCCTACTGTTTCCTTGCAGGAACAGAAATCCCAAACCGAGCGAAACCTCCCTATGCCTGAGCCGTAGAGAAGGAGAGAAGGAATTTCAAATTTAATCTCAAACCTCTATCAAATCTATACCAAAATTCTTCAAATAAAATTTGGATAAATCCAAACTACTTTCTCGTCAGATCCAATTCATATCTACCCACCTAAAACCTTTGTAAATACTGATCTAAAATCGATTGGAAATTGAATTCCCGTTCGTGAGTATATACATGTGAAAATCGAATAGGAACCTATAACCGCACAACCCCACGTAATCGACCCCCTCTGTAAATGGGTACCTTCTCGACATCTCCCACGACCATGCCGGACCCTGCCGCCGACTGCCACGATCAACTGTTGATCGTCGGCCCAATTGAAACAGAGCGCTACTTTGTGCAGTCCCGACTGAGAGGTACCAACTTCAAACTCATATATCTTCCCATATGATTGATGAAAAGTCGATCCGTAAATTCCTACATATAGCCTATATAACCCCTAAGAAAGACTTTAATTAGTTTTAATATAATCGAATTCGATGTGTCATTAAATCGAATCAAAAATCGATGAAAATTGTTTAAAGAAGAGCAGTTTTATAGGTTCAACCCCCTGTTTTCGAAGAAGGATTTTGGTCAAGTTAATTTTAAATTTCAAAATCTAATTGAACAATCCTTTAGACTACCTAAACAACATTCAAACCCTATTTTTAGATTATTTTGATATTCAGTAGACACTAAGATAAATCAACTTGAAAATCTAGGAAACTCACAAAAACTGTTTTGGAAAGAATATATAAATTCTCCGAAACGATGTTCGCCCCAAAACGTTGGGCGACTTGGTCACAATCCATGAGCATCGAAAGACATGTATGGATGTTGTCGAAATTTGGGATTCGGCGGAACTCGATTTCGCTGTGTGTACGCGAAGAAATCAAGGCGTATCTGTCGAAATACCCCGTATTGGCCCCTTTGCAAACTAGCCTATAACTTCGTGCATATTCGTCATCTTGAGACGAAACTTGTGCCAGCAAGACCATATCATTTTTCTGGTCCTGTATGCCAAGTTTGGTCCGATTCTGAGAAGGTCGACCAGGACGCCCTTTTTGGCAGGCCCGCGATACGATCCAACGGGCAAAATTGTGCTCAGCCTGTTGGAATCCAACTTTAGACATACAGTTGGATTCATATCATCAAACCGGATCCGTAGACATATAGTTTGATGACTTTAGAGAGTGTAGGTACTAGCATGCTTTTCGGTACAAAGTGGGTCCAACGACAGATATCATTTTGACCCGAAAGTATGATTTTGTCCCTCTGTCCAAAATTGGACTTTTGTATATGCATCCATAGACATTTTTTTATTCCAAATGTATTGGTGATGTCTGTTTCAGCATCTGGAGACTGTTGCACGAGTTTGATTTTGTGTGGCACACTGAGTGGTTGATATTATCGGTTTCACCAGCAAAGGACCCTAGACAAGTATATTTGTTGTTTGTGTTTGATATTGTTAATTACTATTTTATTGTTAGTCATTTTATATTTGATTTTGGTCTCTTTTTTATATCTTGTCGTATTCTTAAAAGTATTATCGGGAAGGAGAAGTACCAAATAGATGTGTGATCTGACCATAGACATTGTAGACATCGTAGACATTATAGACATCGTAGACATAGTAGACATTGTTTATTTTCTGCAAAGTAGACACCGTAGACATTATTTATTTTCTACAAAGTAGACTTCGTAGACATTGTTTATTTTGTTGCTGTTTAGACATGGTGGTGTAACTGTCCCTAGATCGATCACATATAAAAAAGGTACTTCAAAACATATAGATAGTATTTCCTTTGCATTTTTATTCAGTTACTGTTGTCAATTTCTTTCTTGTCTACTTTTCTCATGTCACGCCCCGATTCCGTAGAATCGATAGTCGTCCCCCGGGCGTGATGCCGTGCGAACCTAAGTTACGATCGCACAAGGCATAGTCATAAGGTTATCCGAATCACAACATCAAGTTAGAGTACGCAGAGAAAATTGAATGACACAATGAAATAGAAGTAAACTTTTTCATTGATAATAAAACTTCATTTACATTGACTCCATTACACTCATTGTCGCGTAGGCTACAACATGACTCGACTTACAAAACGAACGCTGATGAGATAGTCGTTCCATACATTACATCCCTTTTTACAAGCAAAATTATGACAATTTCCACCTGCTATTGAATGAAGTCGAGTCGCAATTTGTCTTCTTTGTACTGAGTGTAGAGTCTTTAAAAGGAATTTTAGAACACAAGCTTTCACATGCGGACGAGGCTTCAAAAGGATTCACTTTGCCTTGAGTTTCAAGTGGCATGCCCTTCGTGGTTCGGGGTACCTGCGTGGAGAGCGAGGATCAGTACATTACACTTTGTACTGGTGCATGGCTATTTAAGTTCCAAGCTCTCATTTTGTTAAAGAGTTTATATGACTTTAGTTCATGAATGTTTCTAACCATCCTAATAGATTTCAAACAAGCATATGAAAGCATAATGTAAAATACGTTGGAACTTACCCACAGCGGACCGCGCCGTGCATTACGGAACTTACCATGTTCTTCCCTGTCAATTGTTATCATTTTCATACCAAGTGCATCATTTTGTGCGGTTGGTCACGGGCTTCCAGAGCCATCGTGGACTCCTTTTTTCTTTTGTTAGACGGGGCACCTTTCAGTGCGAGTGGCGAGCCCCGTTGCAAGTCCCCGCCTGACTCGTGCCCAGCACAGCTTTTGTATTTTTTTCCTTTCTTGGTCGCAACGGTCCCGTGTCCCCGGGTTGCCGTGCGGGAAAACTTTACCTTGTCGACAAGTTGTCCATACCCGTACAAAGACCATTTTTCTTTTAGTTATTTAAGACATAGCCTACATTCTCTTTGAAAACTCAATCATTTTACCGTGTCCATGCCCTTGCGTTTATTCTTTCATTCGCAACATCATTATCGATTTACCTAAGAAGGGGTCGAGAAGAGAAGGGTTAGCCACCCACCTTGAGTTTACTTCAGGCGAGAGAACTTATTGGTCGTGCTAAACGTCATCTACGCGATTACCTAAAATCGCACAAGCAACCAATTAGAACATTACATTATTCAAGAAGTTCGATAGGAAATGCAAGTTCAAAATACAAGCCATGAAAATCATTGAAAACATTCACGAAAATGCATTCAGAAACAAAGCCAAAACCAACGCAAGCGGCGTGAAAAGCAGAGCAACAGGAGGTCTCTACCGACTCAGCCGCAGAGTTAATCCTTGAGGCGCAACCCGCTGAATATGGGACTTGGTTCCGAAGAAGCCATTCCATAATAGGGAATAGATCTTAATTCAACCATTTTCGTTCGATCAACTCGATCAATCCCGACCTATCGGTCCCGAATGAATCGATAGCGATAGTGTTCCTCTCTCACGCACCCTGTGGACGGAGTACGGGGCATAATTTAGGGACGGGGCACTACACCATAACCAACTAAGAAAAAGTTTTGTCCTTGAAACTTAAGAATTGGACCTACCACTACGAGAACAATGAAGGAAATTTTTCCTTTATTTTTGACTCAAGCTTCCACGTCGACTCTTCGACCGAATGGTTTCTCCAGAGGACGCGGACGAGAGAAATAGCACGGTTGTGAAGAAGTTTATCCTTGCGCTCCAAGATTTGCACCGGCTCTTTGATATATGACAAGTCCACCTTCAGGTCCAGCTTACCCAAATCCACCACATGGCTTGGATCGTGTACGTACTTTCGCAATTGTGAGACGTGGAAGACGTCATGTACCTCTAACAATGCAGGCGGCAAGGCAATTTGGTAAGCTACCGGGGCGACTCGCTTCAATATCTCGAACGGACCAACAAATCTTGGGCTCAATTTCTCCTTCGTACCGAACCTGGAAACTCCACGCATGGGCGCTACTTTCAAGAATACATGGTCGCCTTTCGAGAACTCGAGGGGACGTTGGTACGTGTCGGCATAGCTCTTCTGCCGGCTTTGTGATATCTTCAATCTCTCCCATATTAACTTGGCCTTCTGCACGGTCTGCTCCACCAGCTCCAGTCCAAGTATCTGCCGTTCTCCTACTTCATCCTAACAAATGGACGATCTGCACTTTCGGCCGTACAAAGCTTCATACGACGCCATTTGGATGCTGGACTGATAGTTATTGTTATACAAACTTGGCCAGCAGTAGATGGATGTCCAAACTTGACTTCAAGTCGATCGCACAGAGTCGTAACATGTCTTCGAGAATTTGGTTCACCACTCTGTTTGGCCGTCAGTCTGAGGATGATAAGCTGAGCTAAACTTCAACTTGGTCCCCAATGCTAAATGTAGACTACTCCAGAAGTGCGCTATGAACTGTCTATCCCGATCAGAGACGATAGATACTGGGATCCCGTACAGCCGAACTATCTCATCAAGGTATATCTGAGCAAGGCGGTCGACACTCCAAGTAACTTTAATGGCGATAAAGTGCGTTGACTTGGTTAGTCGATCGACGATGACCCAGATGGCGTCGTTTCCCTGCGACATCCTCGGCAAGCCAATAACGAAGTCCATAGTGACGTGATCCTATTTTCACTCTGGAATGGCAAGGTTCTGCATCTCCCCGCCCGGTCGCTGGTGCTCGGCTTTGACTTACTGACATGCCATACATTTTGACACAAAGAGCGCTACATCCCTCTTCTTGCCGTGCCACCAAAAGACAATACGAAGGTCCTTATACATCTTGGTGCTACCAGGATACAAAGAATATTTTATATAATGCGCCTCCGACATTCTCTCCTTTCTAAGTTCTGTATCATCCGGAACGCATAGCCGTCCCTTCACTAGCACTCCCGACCCGTCCTCTGCAAAGTCGGACGCTTTTCCTGTCGATATCAGCTTCTTCATCTTCTTCAGGTATGGGTCGTCCTTCTGTGCAGACTTGATCCTCTCCAGTAGGCTCGGTTCCATACGCAGTTGTGTCAGTTTCATGTCTCTAAAATAAACTCGGAGTTCAATGCCCATTCCTTCCAAGTCATGCAGCAGTCGATCGTTGATGCATAACAAAGCTAAGTATTTTCGGCTCAGCGCATCCGCTACCACATTTTCCTTATCCGGCGTGTAGTCGATTGATAAGTCATAGTCTTTGATTAGCTCGAGCCATCGCCTCTATCGCAAATTCAATTCTTTCTGGGTGAAGAGATACTTAAGGCTTTTATGGTCTGTATAAATCCTGCATGCCACGCCATAGAGATAGTGATGCCACAGCTTCAACGCAAACACAATCGTCGCTAATTCTAGGTCGTGCATGGGGTAGTTCTTCTCGTGCAGCTTCAACTGCCGGGAAGCAAAAGATATCACCTTATCCTGCTGCATGAGCACACACCCCAAGCCCTGGCCAGAAGCATCGCTGAAGATTTGAAATCCCTCCGTCCCTTCAGGAAGTGCAAGTATTGGTGCCGAAACGAGTCGTTGCTTGAGCTCTTGGAAGGAAGCTTCACAGTCGTCTGACCACTCGAACGCAACTCCTTTCTGGGTGAGACGAGTCAACGGTGATGTAATCTTTGTGAAGTCCTTCATGAAGCGTCGGTAGTATCCCGCCAATCCTAGGAAGCTTTAAATTTTGCTAACTGATGCGGGCCGTCTCCAATCAGCGACTGCCTCAACTTTTTTCGGATCGACTGCGATGCCCACGACGGAGATGATGTGCCCAAAGAATGAGATATTGTTCAGCCCGAATTCGCACTTACTCGTCTTCGCATACTACTAATTTTTTCGAAGGATTTGGAGTACCGTCCGCAGGTGCTCTGCATGTTGCGCTCGATCCTTCGAATAGACGAGGATATCATCGATGAAGACTACTACGAATTTGTCAACGAACGGACGAAACACCCGATTCATTAGATCTATGAAGAGGGCAGGAGTGTTTGTCAGACCGAACGGCATTACCAAGAACTCGTAGTGGCAATAACGAGTACGGAAGGCAGACTTTGGCACGTCAACTGGCTTGACCTTGAGTTGGTGATATCCTGATCGTAGATCATTCTTCGAAAATACCGTTGCATCTGGGAGCTGGTCGAACAAGCCGTCGATGCGGGGCAGGGGATTTTTGTTTCAGACGGTGCCTTTATTCAATTCCCGATAGACGATACAGAGTCGCATCGATCCATCCTTTTTCTTCACGAATAGCATGGGCGCACCACACGGTGAGACACTCGGACGGATAAACCCTCTGTCGAGTAATTCCTGAAGTTGTGCCTTCAATTCTTTCAATTCTGCAGGGGCCATTTTGTACAGAGCTTTCGAGATCGGCCGGGGGTCAGGAAATGTGTCGATGGTGAACTCTATTTCTCGATCGGGCGGCATGTAGGGTAGCTCATCCGGGAACACGTCTGGGAATTCTGTTACAACGTCGGTCTGACCCACATTTGCACCATCCTATCTCATGTCACGAATGGACGCCAAGTAGCCTTCACATCCGGAATGCAGCAGCTTTCGAGCCGAGATTGCCGAGATCACCATGCACGTCGGCGATACTTCACCACACGAATAGCAGAATTTGGGCACTCCAGGTATACGAAAGGTGACCTTCTTTCCTGTGCAGTCGATATTTGCGTTGCAAGGACCAAGCCAATCCATGCCCAGTATGATGTCGAAGTCCTTCATATCTAGAACTATCGCATCAAGACCAATCTTTTGACCCCTAATACATATGGTTCCTCCCCTGCAGGCTAAATTTATGAGTAGTGGTACGCCCGAAGGCATACTTACGCTAAGATCAAGGTCTAACAACATTACAGGAAATTTGTGCTCGACGGCGAAGTCTGCCGATATGAAAGTATACGATACACCTGAATCAAATAACACATGAGCAGGTACATTATTAAAATTCAATATACCTGTCACGACAATGTCGGAAGCAAATGCCTTGTCTCGATTAAGGGCGAAGACGCGCCCTTGTGCATTAGGACGTCGGTCTTGGTTGTTGGGTTGAGCGGGCTGAGCAGGTCGAGGCGCCTGCCCTCGATTCTTTTGACGGTTTTCTTGTGGTGGGATATTACGATTAGGTCGAAGATTTTGGCTGTGTCGATCAATGTGACCCTTCTGTCTGCAAGTGTAGCACACTGTCTTGGCAAAGTAGTGGTCGTCAGTGTGCCCAAGCTGGTTGCAATTTCTGCATTACGGTAACGGGTTCCGGCCTTTATAGCCGCTAGTGTGTGGACGCTTTGATGCGTAGTTGTTGCCTCCCGTATAACTAGGACGTTTATGATTGGAGTGGTGCACAACGTCGATAGTAACGGAAGGATGCAGGCTCTCAAGGCGGAGAGCGTGATTCAGAGCCTCGCCCGTGGTCTTATACTCCAAGACCCCGACATGCGTACCGATAGAGTGTCGCAGACCCACTTCGAACCGTCGTATACGACACTCTTCTGTAGGCAGAAACGCACTAGCAAACTTGGACAACTTGTTGAATTTTGCGGTATACTGTTCTACTGTCCGATTCTCTTGCTTCAATTATATGAACTCATTTTTCTTCGCTTGACAAATGGCTGACGGAAGGTACTCGACTTCAAAAGCCTTGCGGAACGTGGTCCAAGAGATCGGCGCCGTGTTATTGTCGCGTTGGGTTGCTCGCTTGTGCACGGCCCACCAGTCATGTACGTTCAACCGTAGTTGAAGTTGTGCGCAGGTGACTTGCTTTGATTCTTCAATGCTGAGGAGCTCGAAGTGATCTTTCAGCTCTTCCAACCAGTCGATCTCCATAGAAGGGCCTTCGATGCCGCTGAAGGAAGTGCGACACACTTTCTTGAATTCTAACACTTCAAAGTTGTTCTTTTTTGGTGCCGCAGGTTGACGCTCGGGCTCCTTCGTGTCGACTTCAATGGGTTAGACTGCTGGCACGGTGACAGTAGGTATGGTGACGGCAGGCGCAGTCACAGAATTTTTGTTGGCCGTAATTGTCTGGACGATCTGCTGCAGGGTATCTAGCTGCTTTTGTTGAAGTTTGGCATGTGCGTCGATACGAGCTTCGAATTGGGCCTGTCGTTCCTCTATTTGTTGATGTCGGTTCTTGGACTGGTTCCGCTGCGCCTCCATCGTGCGCAACATCCTTTCGATGGTATCGTTAGAAGGTCCGGCCCGTGAACAATGCGAACTACTAGAGCCGCTAGAAGCGCTCTGCCCTTGCCCGGCCGTAGTTTCTGGCACTTCTGCGATACGAAGGAAAACACATCAGTCACAAATTATTACGGACTCATTGTATGGAATAACTTATCTCATCGATGCGAGACCAAAGGTTTGAGACTCTAGACGCGAGGCCAAAGGATGTAAAGCCGTGTTCTGATACCATTATGTCATGTCCCGATTTTGTAGAATCGATAGTCGTCCCCCGGGCGTGATGCCGTACGAACCTAAGTTGCGATCGCATAAAGCATAGTCATAAGGTTATCTGAATCACAACATCAAGTTAGAGTACGCAGAGAAAATTGAATGACACGTTGAAATAGAAGTAAACTTTTTCATTGATAATAAAACTTCATTTACAGAGACTCCATTACAATCATTGCCACGTGGGCTACAATATGACTCGACTTACAAAATGAACGCTGATAAGATAGTCGTTCCATATATTACATACCTTTTTACAAGCAAAACCATTACAATTTCTACCTGCTATTGAATGAAGTCGAGTCGCCATTTGTCTTCTTTGTACTGAGTGCGGAGTCTTCAAAAGGAATTTCAGAACATAAGACTTCACACGTGGATGAGGCTTCAAAAGGGTTCACTTCGCCTTGAGTTTCAAGTGGCACGCCCTTCATGGTTCGGGGTACCTGCGTGGAGAGCGAGGATCAGTACATTATATTTTGTACTGGTGCGTGGCTATTTAAGTTCTAAGCTCTCATTTGGTTGAAGAGTTTATATGACTTTAGTTCATGAATGTTTCTAACCATCCTAATGGATTTCAAACAAGCATATGACAAGCATAATGTAAAATACGTTGGAAGTTACCCACAACGGACCGCGTCGCACCTTACGGAACTTACCATATTCTTTCCTGTCAATTGTTATCATTTTTATACCAAGTACATCATTTCGTGTGGTTGGTCACTACCTCCCAGAGCCATCGTGGACTCCTTTTTGCTTTTGTTAGACGGGGCACCTTTCAGCGCGAGTAGCGAGCCCCGCTGCAAGTCTTCGCCTAACTCGTGCCCATCACTGCTTTTGTATTTGTTTCCTTTCTTGGCCGCAACGGTCCCGTGGCCTCGGGTTGTCGTACAGGAAAACTTTACCTTGTCAACAAGTTGTCCATGACCGTGCAAAGACCATTTTTCTATTAGTTATTTAAGACATAGCCTACATTCTCTTTGAAAACTCATTCATTTTATCATGTCCGTGCCCTTGCGTTTATTCTTTCATTCGCAACATCATTATCGATTTACCTAAGAAGGGGTCGAGAAGAGAAGGGTTAACCACTCACCTTGAGTTTACTTCAGGCGAAAGAACTTGTTGGTCGCGTTAGACGTCACCTACGCAATTACCTAAAATCGCACAAGCAATCGATTAGAATACTGCATTATTCAAGAAGTTTGATAGGAAATGCGAGTTCGAAATGTAAGCCATGAAAACCATCGAAAACATTCACAAAAATGCGTTCAGAAAACAAAGCCAAAACCAACCAAGCGGTGTGAAAAGCAGAGCAACGGGAGGTCTCTACCGACTCAGCCGCAGAGTCAATCCTTGAGGCGCAACCTGCTGAATATGGAACTTAGTTCCGAAGAAGCCATTCCATAACGGAGAATGGATCTTAATTCAACCGTTCCCGTTCAATCGACTCGATCGATCCCGACTTATCGGTCCCGACCGAATCGATAGCGACAGTGTTCCTTTCTCACGCACCCCGTGGACAAAGTATGGGGTACGATGTAGGGACGGGGCACTACATCTCATATCTCTTTTTACGATTATCCTAATTATCTCAAATCATGTATTTTATGGCTAACCTCTGTTTTATAGTCGTTATCATATATTAGAACTGCACTCAATGAATTGTACGAGTTCCATTCATAACTAAAAACCAATATTTTTTAGGTTAGCCGTGACTACTCTTAGCATTGGGGAGACAGGGGTGTACTTGTAGGCCAAAACCTAGAGACTAGTTAAACAGATATATTATAGACATTTTTAATATTTGTAAGAACATTGTACTTTCTTTAAATGTAAAGGTGTGATATTGTAAATTAGTTAGTTTTGTGATTGAGTAGTAAAGTTATTATTTATTATGATATTGAGCATCATAGCCTTGACAACATTCTACGCTGACACTGGGGTGTAGGCTGGCTTGGATACACACTCATATCCCGAAAAGCGAGTACGGGTCGTGATAAGTTTTTGTGGTGGCCCATGCAGTTCAGATTTTATAAAATTGTGCGAACTCGTGATAGTACTTAAGTTAGTCATACTATTACGAGCCTGCGACTAGGAAGTGCTCATTCACAATTAGGATTGAATTGATTTAAGAGAATGACTAGGACTAGGAGTCCCTTATTCAACTTGACCGTTGGGTAGTTAAGGTTGTTATATAGGCCATACAAATTAGGTAAGGAATCAAATTTAGATAGCTTGATAGATCCCAATAGATATACTATTGCATTTTGATATGACGATATGATCCAATGTGGATAGGCTATTCACTTGGTAAGTTAGGCTTCATAGAATTAATGCTCTAACCTTGATAAATTATTCAATTCTTTTTCTTTTCCCCTTATTTAGATATTATCATCATATCATAAGACCGAATTGCCTATTTAATTTCCATTTTGCCATAAGGAATTATTTTTATGATTTTTGATTCTATTATCCATATACGAACCTCGAGTTAGTTTCGATTCAAAGTTTTCCCTCAATCGTTTGAATACACATGAAATAGAGATTAGAAGGTTTTTAGTTCTTTTGTCTTCAGTTATTTCCTTCATGTTTAATCTTTTATTTTTAAAGATTGACACTTATAGGAAAGATACTTACACCTCTCCCACCTTGATCACCCTGGGATAGGTTCGAGTTATCTTTCCTATCTAAGCCATATCACTTATTTGTTTCCATAAAAAATTATCTTCTAATAAGTCAATATTCTATTTTTCCCGTTGACTTTTGAGCCTAACATGACCAAGTTATCCATCTATTAGTTCTGAGTCAATTTTGTTTTATGTTGTCCTTCGATCCTTGAGTATGAGAGAAATAGAGAATTAGAAATCTTACTTCGGTCGTTTCTCCTAGTCGATCGCTTAGTTTTCAAAATTGATACCTCATCGATCATTTAATTTTCAAAATGGATACTTTCAATTCAAGGAAAGATACTTACGCTTTTCTATCATAATCAACTGTTTGAATCTCTAGAAGCTCCTTTAAATTTTATGGATATAGTTGGAAGAATATTCGTTGACTCATATTGGCAAGAAAGCACCGCGCTGTCGCCATTTATTTAAATTATGGAGACTGTGGGTCCACTGCAGCTAGCAGCACACTGGCGAGACACGATCCCTAAAGTTGAAATTACTTCAAGTAAACGTAGGTTATCGAATATTGTTAAAACTCTATCTTAGTTGTCCTCTTTGATCTTAGTTATCTTTATGTCAATATTGATAGAGTTAATAAAATATTCGATATTATATCATATTTGAGTCACGAAACCAAGGATTTACTACAGCCAGGTGTACACTGGCGAGGCATAAAATTCTCGGTAAAGTAACTTCAGACATGATTACAGTTTTCAGATACTATAGAGGTTAGAAAAATGACTTGTATGTCCCATTGATGCAAAGCCAATACTAGAAGAAATTCTATAAGTTGGGTAGCATGCCTCCCAACCTAGCATCCCATTGTCCTTGTGTCACTACCATATTTTTAGCTTGAGGGTATTTTGGTCATTTTTGACTTTTTG